>PVLD010010996.1:0-67574 GCA_004027595.1 Dinomys branickii | reverse complement strand
TCTTCCTGCCTTTGCAGATCCCATCAGAGTGAAGGCCAAGTGACTGAGGCAACTTACGGCTTCATACAAGGCTCTCAGGAAGTTGATCTCATCGATGAGGCTGTCTACCTTGGCTTGCAGTTCAGTCTTATTCATGTAAGCAGCATCCACATCCTGGGGACAGAGGCAATGAGAAGAGGTAGCTGAGCCCCCCTCCCCAAACCATCCATCTCTAACTGCCTGGCATCTCTCCTCTTTGACGTGAGGTGTGCACAGAACCAAATGTCTGGTTAGACAGAGCAACCAGAATCCCAACTTTGTCGGCTCACCTTTTTCAAGGTCACAAATTCATTCTCTGCTGCTGTGCGCTTGTTGATTTCATCTTCATATCTACAAGGAAAGGGTATTACACATTTGAGCCAGTGTGTGGAGGAACCTAAAGACTATCTCTCAACACACTTCCATAAATCGAAAATGTCCTGATTCTTTTTCCCTGCCACAGAGAGACCAAATGATTATTGTCTTCATTAATATTTTTTCCTTTTACTCTACGCCCAGACTTGCATAGCTCTCTTGTCTTACACTTTTTTTGCTATTTAGCAACAATTTGTGATCATCTTTTCTACACGTGTTTTCCTACAGAGTTATGTGCACATGTAGACTTGTCATCCTACTTCTTTTGCACTGTGAGCTGGCGAAGCTGAGCCTGCTCGTCCACACACCTCATTCTGACTCACTTGTTCTTGTAGTCCTCCACTGCGTCCTGCATGTTCCTCAGCTCTGAGTCCAGGCGGCCTCTCTCTCCAAGGATGCTGTCCAGCTGCCTCCTGAGGTTGTTGATGTACTGCTCAAACAGAGGCTCCAGGCTCTGCCTGACTGTCTTGGTGCCCTGCTCCTGCAGCAGGGTCCACTTGGTGTCCAGGACCTTGTTCTGTTGCTCCAGGAACCGCACCTGGGGGGACACCAGATGGTTATTTATGAGACAAAGTCAGAAAGTAAGAAGAAAGGGGGTGGCGGGGCTCCCACTGGTCCCTGCTTGTCCCCCATACAGGGTTCTGAGCAGACACAGAGCCTCACACTGAGAGTTAGGTCCTCTGCTGTTTCTCTTTCCCACCCCGCAGACCAACCAAGAAAATCTCACTATGAACCGTTAAGTACTTCTCGCCATCTATATTGTGAATCTAATCAGTGGCTTTTAACATTTCTCCTTGTCTTTCCATGCACAATCACAATTCTATTTGAAAATAGTGTTTATTGATACATTGTACAAGTTTCCATTGTGGATAGGAACTTAGCTATCAGAATATAAATGTTCCCTAATGTGTAGATTAATTCTATCCTTCCATTAATGCATTTGCCTCCTATAGAACATCCCATTTTTTATAGTCCCTCTCTGTTTTATGGAGTAAATTAACATTTTTACGTGTTTTGTAACTTGCTCTAACTTTTTTCCTTATTCGAGGAAGAAAATCTTTTTCTCCCCCATGTTTTTTGTTTGTTTATTTTTTTTCAGGCTTTTTTTCTAATGCAGACCCCAGAAGGAAGCACCGGCCCAAACACCACTGCCATTGATTGCATCTCAGATCCTGCAGGGAGGAGACCTTGCCTTTCCCATTGTCACACTGCCTCCTTCCTGAGTCTGCAGGGGAGTCAGCACTTCCAAACAGAACTCAGCAGTTCCCATTTCATCTCCTCCTGCTCTTGTCACCAAGAGGCACTTGTGCTCCCTGGAGGGCCAGTGTGAAGTCCCCACCCTCTGTCCTAATTTCCCCAGTTGCAGGGTCGCTATGTCATCACTGCTAAAATGCCCTGCAGAGGGCCAGGCCTCATGGCTCACCTTGTCGATGAAGGAGGCGAACTTGTTGTTGAGGGTCTTAATCTGCTCACGCTCCTCAGTCCTCACCCGCTGGATCGTGGGGTCGATTTCCAAGTTCAGAGGAGTGAGAAGACTCTGGTTGATGGTGACCTCTTGGATGCCTCCTGGTGGGCACACGGGGAAGCCAGCGCCCCCATAGCCTCCACCAAAGCCAGCTCCGCCGCCAAAACCAAATCCACTGCCGGCTCCACCTCCAAAGCCGAAGCCACCTCCAACTCTGCTGCCATATCCTCCACCGGTGGCACAGCTGCCCCCTCCGATGGCGATCCTCCTGGAACCTCCCACGCCATAGAGGCTCCTGCTGCCAAAGCCAGCTCCTCCATATGCTGCCCCAATGCCGCCTGTGCCCCTGGAGCGGCACACAGAGACACTGGTGAAGCCAGAGCGGCTGAGCCCAGGGATTCTGGCTGAGCTGGTACTGAAGCCCCTGCGGCTGCTGCTTTGGCTCTTCACGGTGGTTTTGCTAGACATGTTTCCTGAGGCTCAGAAGGCTGGGAAGGCGTGAGAGGCTGAGGGCAGAGCTGAGAAGAGCAAGTGAAAGAGATGGGCTTGGGCAACAGTTTTTATATGGTGCAGATGGGCTGGGCTGGCTTCTGGAAGGTGAGGTTGCAGTTTGGGAAGGGCACGGCTTTACAAATAATGAGATCACCCCCAACTTCTAGAAAGGTATGAAACTTGAAGATTGCTTTTTGGCTTCCTTTAGTCATGGAGAAATTCTCTTGCCTTCCAGCCTTGACTTGATTCCAACACAATAAGCCGAGAAGTAAATTCACTCAAGTCATGAGTTAGTCATCTTCTTAAACAAAGGAGACAAGGAACTGATCTGTGATAGCTGTCTCTTCCTTCTGCCTGTTCAGACACTCCCTGTGTGCCCCCTTCCCACACAGGTTTTTATTTTCTCAGCACTTTCTTTTTGGACATTTTGGGGGACACTCCTGAGGGCTTAAGGCATTTCTCAGTGTCCTGAGCAAGAAGTGTTCTGCTGTGGTTTTCTTCCCATGTTTCGGCCAGTTCTACAACTCTTGGCTGTCTTTTCTGGTGGTCTAGGCACAGGAATGGGGATAATTAGAAGATATACACCCTCCCTTGTAAGTTGTGAATTTTCACTGTAAAATGAACATTACTCCATGTGATAACCTGGCCTTTGGCTACTTTTGGAGAAGACCACAGTAGACATTACCGGACCTCCGCGTGAGTTTCTATCCACACCTGCACTTTCCTCCACACTCTTTGCTTTCCCATCAGGCCAGTTCTCCTGGAAGTTGTCTGCCCAGTTCAAATTCATAATGCTTTCCTGTGCTGTATTTGAATGCTCACTTAGAACATGCAAGCATCCAAAATGAGAAACACATAAACCCTTGAAAATTTCACAGAAGTTTTATTCCTACTGCATTTGATATTTTTTAGGAATTAAGAGTGAAACAGTTTATAGGGTGTGTCCAGAAATTTGAGGGGCACACAGAAGTAATGAATCATTCAAATGTGCCCTTACAAGTACGATGACTTCACAAGTAAACTCCAAATTTGATTTGTAAGCTTAATGCTTGAAATCACAAATCTATAGACACCTTCTCAGAGGGGCAATAGGTGGACATATGTGCATAATGCTTGGTTTTATAAGGGTATGAATTTGATTTTTCCAAGTCCATACTTTAAGTACTGTGTATATGGAGACAGGAGAACAATACTAGGCATGTTATTCTTTGAGAACATGTGCCTAAGTGAGCAAGCATGGGAGGAAAGATGACCATCTATATTGAGATGAGCCTACAGATAGCACCTGTTACTGTTTGACACCCAGTCTGTTATCATCTCCAACATTTTGGGGGACACAGCTTACAGGTAGGCAAAGAGCTCTCTGCCCAAATGTGGTGCTAACTCAGCGTCTGGCAGGAAAGAGATGCTTTCTACAGACAATAGCAGTGGCAGCCCTACCTCCACCCTGGTTGCACAATGGTTCACAAGGAATGTGCTTCCACCCAGTTCTGGGAAAGAAACGCTCCTTCTCATGGTCTGGTGAACTGATCCACTGTACTCTCCTGGGAGAGGGGCATTAGGCGTGGTGTGGAGGATGCTGGGTGGGGTACCAAGGTTGAGCGTGTTAGATGGGAGCAATGTGTATTTGCCCAATGTCCTAATAAGGGCAGGATACAATAAATAGAGAAATACGGGGGGGGGGGAAGACAAGGATAATCATAATTTAAAAGTTGTATTTTTAAGAAAACTTCAGCTTTAGAACACAATCATAATTACCCATGTATATAATATCTTTTTTTCCTTCCAGGAAACACCCCAAATTCCTAAAAATCTTAAAGATACAATAATCCAATAAATTTAGCCCTTGCTTTTCAACTGGTTAATTGCCCCTACCATTTCCTCCAGGCTACAGATTCACAAATTCTAGATTTTCATACTCAAAAAGCAGCACTGTTAATAGTACCATATGTCTAAACTTCAAACAAATGCAGATAGCTTACATTCTAAGCCTATGTACAAGTAACCTGGGAGACACTAGGAATACACATGCTGGATAACTTGTCTTAAGGACATCCTCTGCCAAAACATATAAACATTTACAGCCCAAACTATGGTGCACCTCTCCCTTGAGTGGCCAAACTATTTTCTGTGTTCTTCTTTAACTCTACCTAATAAATCTCTCTCTCTCTGCTCTCACTGACACATCTTTAAATGCTTTCTGTGGCACAACTTGACAACCCTACTTACTCTGTAGGTGCAGAGAGTAGGGGGTCTCTGTTTCCTCTTTGAGGCGAACCTCCTTGGGCCTGTCTGGTAAGAATATATGCATATCATTGTCCCATGTCTATGGCTGACTTCACACCACAATGGCAGAGTCCAGAATTTGATGACAAAGACTTTCACTTGCAAAGTATAAAGTACTGACTTTTTTTTCCTTTAAAGCAAATCCTTGTCATCTTCTGGTTAACAGCATGAGCCTTGAGAGCAGACCAGGTTCTTATGTCTCTGACCCTGTCATACTTATTTTTACAAGTATAAACAGAGGGTGAAAATAGTAACTCCCTCACAGTGTTGTTTTGAGACTGAAATGAGGTGATGTATGTGAATATTTTAGCACAAAATCTGGCACATGAATTCTCAATGAAAATGAGCTAATATTATTCTGAGGGAGCATGAAGAAGCTTTGTGTGTAAGGATCCATGGGAAGCTTCAGGAGCTAATATATTACATATATGTGTGTGTAGAGGGGGTGGCTAGAGACAGTGAGAGAAAGGAAGTCCATGTTGCAGGTGCATGATGCATTAGTGGAAGTCTAGGAAGCCTTGTGTACGGGTTTGCCTTGCTCCCTGAGCCATGCAGAACTGCAGCAGTCAGGAGAGCTAGAGGATCAGGAGAGCCTCTTACAAACTCACAGGTGCTCAGCACAGCAGCAGAGGGGAGACCGCCCTCCCAAGCAGGCACCACACTGTCCAAGCACCTAGGCAAAAACATGATCAGGAAGAAACTGGGTCTTTGTCAGAAACCCAGCAGGCTGTCCTCTCTCCTCTGCAGCAAGTCTTCGTTGCTCTTCCTCTGCTAGGTCCCAGGCTGCCCTCCAGCTGTGGCCACAGAGGCCAGCACAGATAGTCCCATCAGCTCCTCCCTCAGTCCTGATTTCACACCTTTTTGAGGGTGGGGGTGGAATCGTCCCTAAATGAAGTTATCATTGAATTGTAGCAGGGACTTCATGTGCAGCCATTTCCCACCAGTGGATGGTTTAACTTCTACATCTTATCCAGTCCCAGGCTTGACACATGCACAGGAGGGCACTAGCAAGAGAAAGCTTCACACTTAATTTCCTGATGCAAGTATTTCTCCACTGGCAGATTTATAAAACATTTTCCAATAAAATTGCATCTTCATCCTCACCTGCCTGAGAATACTCTGGAACAAGTTCCAGTGGCACTGATGAAGAGTGAGATAGGAGACCCACAAGAGGTGAAGAGAGCCTCTAAATGGTAGAAGAGTTGGAAGGGAAACTCTCACGCCCTTCACCAGCAGATCCATTTCCAATTTCACTTCCTGCTGGCCCAAACCACAATTAAAGGGCAAGTTAGCACTTGGTTCATTCTCGCTTCCTCTCTCTCTCTTCCCCGCTTCTGATCTGGGTACTGGGGGTGTCCAGTGTTCTCTAGCTACATTCACCCTGTCACCCTGGCCTGGGCTGTGATTCTCTCCCTCTTAAGAATCCAGTCCTCTAAACCCTCCTCCACCCTCTGCTTTAGTACCCAAGGGAGGGTTGTGGTAATAAGCCATGGGATCCCCCAGAAGATGAGAGAGCTTCCTTCTTGGATGAAATCTCCTGGTAACCCTGCATCAGGGTTCATGGTAGAGCCCAGGGGAGCTCTGAGCTCCCAGAGGAGCTCGATGGGGAAGGCCTGCCTTCATAATAAGATTAGAACAAAGGATGATAGTTCAGGCAGCTACGTGGGAGAAACTAAAGCAAACAACAGCCTGAGTAACCAGGAGGACAGCTGGCCTCCTCCCCGGTGGAGTGTAGAGCCTGGCTACCACTCTCTGCTAGGAGAGCCCCATGCAGGTGCAGGACCTCCTTCCAAAGATCCCTCTGCTGTCCTGAAATGCAGAATGCCTCCTCTGAGCCCAGAGGTTAACCTTACTTCCCACATTGTTCCCAGCCTAGAGAAGGAACAGGAGGGAAGCCCTGGAGCCTAATCCCATGGAAAGTTGCCTCAAGAGGATTTGCCTTGTCTCTCTACCTGCCCCGGGTGGAGCTGGCTGATGAGAAGGAGGGATAGGCTATTGTCATCATCATGGAAAGCTGACGACTAATCACGTAAGCCTGCAAGCCACAACGCAGAATGATGTTGTTCAAAGGGAATCCCACAGACCCAGTCTGGTCCCCGGGAGGAACCAGGGAAAAAAACACGTGCAGCCACCGCACATGTGATAACAGACAGCAGCTCCAGGGGTGGAGTGGAAACTGTGGCTCCTAATAGACAGAGTGGTTGAGGAAGTACAGAGACTGCATTCCACAGTAACTAGGTTGTTTATGAACACCTGCTATGCACTAAAATCCGAGCTCCTCTTACCTTTCTCAACTTTTGCATATATGGTCCACCCACTTCTTAAGAACACCAGGCTAGGTTCACATGAAGACATGATACCAAAGAGGCTTTCTCTGGAGTTGTAGCAAGTCTCTGACAACTCCATTTTCCAGGGCAATAGGACTCTACCTCAGGTCCATTGGTACTGAGAGGACATTTTCCACAGTACTTAAAAAGATTACTTTTAAGTGTTGACCTGCCTGTAAAATGGTGGTCCCAAATCCCCGAATGTCAGCCTCTGTAACTTTTTCCAGTAAGACTGTGTCAAGAACCTCTGCTCCACATATTAGAGACGACAAAAGAGAGCAGTGTGGTGGTCACATCAACAATCAAAAGTAGTATGTGACAAAGGGTCAAGAATGAGTTGGGGCATTTATTAGTCTATGGGGTTGATGTATGTTCTGTGCTTTAGGGGTCATGTACTGAGCAGACAGTTATAGAAATAACTCTTATTGTTCCTTTGTAAATTCATTTTGTACATGTTCCTATAAAACCTGGTCACTTACATACTGATATTGGGGAGGGGCAGATACACTTGAACAGCCATAGCATTAGTAAGTGCAGAATTAGCTGAGGACTGAGGACATATTTGGAGGGAGGGGCAGCACTCAGCTTACCTGGGGCAAGCATTTGGAGGAGGAAGAACAGTGTGTTTTGCACATGAGATAATTTGGTGATCTGAGGAAGAAGTAATGCTGGCGGTGACAAGAAGTACTTTAGAAGTTGCAGAAAGGCACAAGCTAAATGACAGGACCAGGTTAGGGCATGTCTGAAGCAAACAAGGTGGAAGGAAGTGGGGGAGGTGACAAGGGCCAGATTGTCCTTCTGTCATGTATCAGAGGTCTTCATAACAAGAGTAAAGGGAGCCAAGCGAGGGCACCAGAGGCGCCAGGGGCATCTCTAGGAGGAGCACCCTACAGACTGGTTTTCTTTCACTCTGAATCCTCCTTCACGTCCCCATTTCCCTCCTTGTTCCTGTTTCTGTGTTGAGCTATTTTTTTACAACCTTAGGACCCACCTCACTACACTGTGTAATTTTGGGGGGAAAAATACTCCAACAGTCTCCCAGTGAGGTATAAAAGGAATTAAATCATGTAAGTGATTAGATCAGGTGCATGCAGATTTAGGGAACGATGTCTCACTATATGTACCTTCTGTAAAGGGGAAGTGTCTGGTTGGTCGGTTAGGTAAGATACAGTGGATAATTTTTCCAAATGTGGGAGATTTGGAGTATTTCCCACCCAAACAGATTCATGTCAAAATCACTCAACTCATAGTACAAATATCCTAGACAGCAACCAAGCCTTGAATTATCTCTCTGAGATTTCTTGGCAGTTAATGGCTAGATCCATCTTTAATCCTTTATGATGTCACTTGAAGCCTCGGGTTGGGATTAAAGACAGATCCTTGAACTCTCTGGCACAAGTCTATGGAACTCATGTTACAAGTGAGGCCTCTGGGGGATCTGATAAGTTCCTTCCTCTTTCTCCTGCCCTTCTCTAAGCCACTGGAGAGGAAAATGTTGGATCTTTCCAAATGGCACAGAGCATACAACATGACCAGGAAGGTCATGGGTGGGAGAGGCTGATTGACCAGGAGTTCAGAGTGCAAGAGGCTGATTGGCTCATGTTGGTTCCACTCCCAATACTCTTTTTTCTTTGCTTTTTCACTACAAAAACTTGAAAAGTCAAAGAGCTTTTCTTTTTAAAAATGGGATTTTTTTGAGGTTTAATCTACATATAGTGAAACAAACAGATCTTAAGTGCAGATTTCAATCCATTTTGGTAGGTTCACACGCCTCCATAACCTGCAAACTATCAAGACAGGATATTCTGTCACTCCAGAACATGCCTTTGTGTCTCTCCCAAGTCTCATGGATGCAAGCGAACATTACTTTGATTTCCACAGAAGAATCATCAGATATAGATATAGATATAATATAGAGGTAGATGTAGATATATAGAGGTAGATACTTTTGTCATTCTGGGCTTTTTACTCAATAAAATGGTTGCGAGAATCATCCAAGTTGTTGCAAATAGTAGCAGTTCATTTTATTTTACAGCCAAATGGTGTCTTAGTGTGTTAGTGTGTCCACGCATTCATACTGATGGGTTACTGGGGTGTTTCCATTTGGGGCTTTCCATAAATAAAGGAGGTGTGAAGAACTTGTGAGCATTTCTATGGATATGTGTTTTAATTTCGCTCGCATAAAATACTGAAAATGTATTTGAAGCATCACAGCAAAGATATATTAGTTTTCAAAAGTAACTGTATCATTAAAAAAAGACCTTTAGAGAAATTTTAGGTTCATAGCAAAGTTGAGCAGAAATCACAGAGCTCCCATGACCCCCCACACAGCCTTCTCACCACGGACATTCACTAGCAAAGGAGTAACTTGCTGTCATTGATGAATCGATAGTGACATGTCACCATTACCCAAGTTTTTGTAGTGGAAAAGCAAAGAGAGAAGTATTACATTAGGGCTCACTTCTGGTCATGCTTCTCTTGCAAATCTTGAAAAATATATAATGACTTGTGTCCACCATTTATAATACTACACAGGATAGTTTAACTTCCCTAAGATTCCTCTGTGCTTCACCTATATAGCCCCTCCCCACTAATCATTGCCAGCCACTGATTTTTTTTTTTTACTATCTATGCTTTCGTCTTTTGCAGAAGATCATATAGTTGAAATCATACAGTATGTAGTCTTTTCAGATTGGCTTCTTTCACTTAGTAGCATGTATTTAAGTTTCCTCTATGTTGTTTAATGGCCTCATAGCAGAAGAATCTTCCATTGTCTTGATAAACTAGTTTGTTCATCCATCCACTTAGCAAAAAAATTTTTTCAGTTGCTTCCGGCAATTTGTAATAAAGTTTTTAAACACTTATTTGTAGGTTTTTGCACTGGTATATGTTTTCACATCATTTGGGTAAATACCAAGGGGCACAGTTGCTAGATTGTAAGGTAAAACTATGTTTAGTTTTATTTTTTTAAATTGCCGGATTATCTTCCAGAATGATTTTCATTCTCATCAGTAGTGACAACAATGCCTACTGTTCCACATCTTTATCAGCATTTAATATTGTCAGTGTTCTGGACTTTGACTATTCTTCTAGATAGAAGTGATAAGTCATTTTAGTGAATATTGATTATACAGAGCAATAGATTTCATTTTGGCACTGTGCATCGATATGGCATACAAACAAATATGACCTTTGATACTCAAATATGATCATTGCTGTGTTAATTCACAAATCTCTGATGACACGTGATGTTGAGCATCTTGCATATGTTTATTGTCTGTATACCTTCCGCAGGGAGTTGTCTTTTAAGTGGGATTTTGGCTCACTTTATAATTGGGTTGGGTGTTCCTTATTGTTGAGTTTTTAAAGTTGTTTGTATATTTCCAATAACAATCTATCATATTGGTTTTCTGATATGTCTTTTGACAATATTGTTTCTCAGTCCATGGCTTAACCTCTCATTCTCTTCACATTGTATTTCCCAGAGAAGTTTTAGTTTTAAAGAGGTCTCACCTATCAATGATTTCTTTCATAGCTCTTCACTTTGGTATTGTTATCTAAAAAGTCATTGCTGTACCCAAGGTCATTTAGGTTTTTCTGCTATATTGCCTACTAAGAGTTCCACAGTTTTGTGCTTTATATAAAGTCCTATCATCAATTTTGAATTAGTTTTTGAGAAGGCGTAAGGTCTGTATCTAGATATTTTGCAAGTGGATATCCAATTGTTTCTGCACTATTGAAAAGACTGTCTTTGCTCCATTATATGGCCTTTGCCTTAGGCTCTGTATTATGTTCCAGGAGGTAATTTGTCACTTCTTTCACTGTACCACACTTTCTTGATTACTGTAGCTTCATGGTAAATCTTGAAGTCAGGTATTGTCAATGCTCTTAGTCCTTCAGCATCTTGTGGGGATATTCTAGATCTTTTTCTTCTTAATAGAACTATAGAATTAGTTGCTGATATATACAAAACAACTTGCTGGAAGTTTTAGATTGCATTGTGTCTATGATTAAGTTGGGAAGAACTGACTTCTTCACAATATTGTGTCTTTCTATCCATGGATATGGATTATATCTCCATTTATTTAGCTCTACTCCAATTTCTTTCATCAGATTTGAGAGTTTTCTTCATATGCATCTATGTACATTTTGTGGCATTCATACCAAGTATTTCACTGGGGGAGGCTAACATCAAAAGGATGTTTTTAATTTCATGTAGGTTATGAAATTTGTTGGTAGAGAGTTGTTTCTAATGTTCCTTATTATCTTTTCAGTACCCATGAGATCTATAGAGATGCCTTTCCATCCACTCCTGAGATTAATATTCATGTCCTTTTTCCTTTTTTTTTTTAGTTAGCCTGGCTAGAGGCTTCTCAACTTAATTAATCTTTTCAAAGAAAGTTCTTTTTGGTTTAATTTATCTTCTCTATTAATTTTCTTTTAAAAATTTCATTGATCTTTGCTCTCTTTTTTCTATGTCTTCTGCTCACTTTGGGTTTAATTTGCTCTTTGTTTAAATGTAGACAGTGTATAGTTTCTGGTCTTTAAATTTGTTAAATTATATTTTATGGTCCACAGTGTAGTTTATCATGGTCAATATTTCATGTGATCTTGAGAAGGGTGTATATTGTGCTGTTGTTGGGTAAAATATTCTAAAAATGTCAATGATATCTAGCTGATTGAAGGAGCAATTAAGTTTAGCTATGTCCTGACTGGTTTTCAATTAAAAAATTAATACTATAGCAGATAGAGTCCAGTGTTTCTCAACAAAGATATGAAAAACGTCCACTGGAGAAAGGATAGCCCCTTTAATAAATGGTTTTGGAAAAAAAATAAACAAATGGTTTTGGGGAAACTGGATATCCATGTGGAAAGGAATGAAACTTACACCCTCTATGACTGTACACATAAATCAAACAATGTAAAACCTGGAACTATGAAATTATTAGGAAATATAGAGAACACATTTTAAGGCATTGGTATATGGGTAATGATTTTTTTGATAGGACAAAAAATACAGGCACCACAAGCAGAAATAGACAAATGGGATTATATAAAACTAATAAACTACACAGCAAAGAAAACAATAGATAAAAAGACAACCCATAGAATAGGAGAAAAGATTTAGAAATAATTTATCTGACAAAGGTTGAATATACAAAACACAGATACAAGAGGTTCCCTGGTCCCCTGGAGACCACACCACAGGAGGCCCACAGATGCTCCACACCATTCTTTTTACTGCCCAAGAGTCATCTCCAGTCAAGTCAGCAAAAGCATTAAATTCTCACAGAATCTAGAGCCCCACTGTGAACTGTGCATGAACAGTGCTCCTTATGAAAATCTAATGACTTTTGACCTGAGGTGGAGCTGAGGTGGTAGTGCAAGTGTTAGGGAACAGCCGCAAACCCATATTCACATTAACAGAGAGATTTGACTGCACAGAGACCATAACAAAGCAATTTCTGGCAGACTCATATCAAAGCCCTAGCAGTGAGCGGAAAGTAATAAGCTGCATCTTGGGGCAAACTTTAAGCCAAAATTTTATACTTTTTTTTAGTTCTGTGTAGCCCATTCATTATTTTATTTACCACTTCCATTCATGCCTCTTTCCCACATGGTGCATTTGGATCAGTCACAGTCAAACCCTAGCCAAAATGAGTGAAAAACAATCATCACTGCAGAGCTGATTTGCAACAGAAGAAAAAAAAATCCATTGATGACACAGCAGAAGACTGTAAGACTGCTGACAAAGAGGCTGCATTTAAAAGAAAATATCAAGCATCTTACTTAAATTACAGCTTCATTGCAACAAGTGATTCACGTCCTCCAAGCCAGCTATATATAATATTTGGCAAATGGCTATCCAACAAACCATGAAACTCAAAACTATTTTGTCGCATGGAGACCAAGTACCCTGGATTACAACACAAGCCTTTAGAGTTTTTCAGAAGAAAAAAACATGTGTACACAAGAAAACAAAAGGCCCCCACTTCATTATATGTATCTGCACAGACAACACCACTCTTAGTGGCTAATTACTTTGCTAAAGAAGAAAGAATGACTATTATCAAGAAATCAACCAATAACAAATGCTGGCAGTGTTGTGGGGAAAACCAAGCCCTTCTCTACTGTTGGTGGGAGTATAGACTGGTCTAATTACTGTGGAAATCAGGGTAGAGATTCCTCAAAATCTAGGACTAGAGGTCCTATTTGACCCAACTATTCCCCCTCTGAGTATCTTCCTGAAAGAATTTAAAGGACCACAGCAATATATGTACACCCATGTTTATCGTGGCACAGTTTGTAATACCCAGATCTTGGAAACAGCTCAAATACCCAACAAATGGTCACTGGGTAAAGAAGTTCTGGAGATTTTTTTTTTTGTACAATGGAGTACTACTCTTCCATAAAGAAGGACAAAGCTTGAGACATTCCTAGGTAAGTGGATACACCTTGAGACTATGCTCTTAAGTGAAATAAATCAGACATACATATGTAAATATTGCATTGTTCCTCTGGTGTGAGAAACTGAAAGTGTGAATAAGGACAAAAACATATAATAGGCATTGTGAAATAGGAAGACAATTCTTAAATGGTGAAGGGCACAGGAGAGAGGGAAAGGGGAGAGGGGAAAGGAAAGAAAAAAAGAAACAAAGCTTTTTATAAATGGGCAAGAGAGGAGGGGTTGGAGGGTAAGGGAATGGGAAAACTCAAGTCATATTATATACAGGTACAAATTCTCTATGATCAATGTGATCATTAGGTATATCAAAATGTACCAATAAAATCTGATTGAGGAAAAAATGCTTATTTTTGTGTGATATATTTTTCAGGAGGATGTGCATGAGGATATATGTGCTTTTCTTGTCAACCCACACCACAACTGTGGAACTATTCAAATTCATGAATGACTGCGTATCAGGGAAATCGAATCAGTCACTTTGTGTTGGTGCATGCATGGGTGAGTCGGCTGCCATAAACACACAGCTTTCTGTTTTCACTATTCCTGTTAAAGAGGTTACTCCTGAGTGTGAATCTATACACTGTTTCATCCACAGAGAAATGCTGCTTAGTAAAAAATGTCACTTGAACTTAACATTTTGCATGATGTGACTAAAATTATCCACCATATTAAAGTACATGCCCTTAATTCATGTCTGTTTGAACAACTCCGTGAGGAGATGGACACAGAAAATATACTTCTTTTATACACAGAAATAAGATGGCTTTGAAATGGTAGATCACTGGCCAGAGTTTCTGAATTGTGAGAACCATTTTGGAGGGTTTTGTTGTTGTTTTTTTAGAAAAACAGTCATCGCTATCAGCATATTTCAGTGACACAAATTAGGCCACAAAACTTGCATACTTGTGTGATATATTCAACCTGCTCAGTGAATTCACTGTATTCAAGTTGACAGATAAAGTGCATTGAAAGCCCAACTGGAATTATGGGGACAACAAATGAATGCTGGGATTTTTTTTTGACATGTTTCAAACATTAATGGAGATTTTTGAAAGAGACTGAGCCAAGGACTTCTTTCTCCCAGCTGGTGCATGATCACCTATCTTAGTTTTCAGAAGAGTTTGAGCATTACCTCCGAACCACCAAATGCCCTTGAACTGAGAAGGAATGGATCTGCAGCCCATTTGTGAATAAGCCAGATGAAATGACTTTGTGCATTTTAAAAGAGGATCAACTTCTTGAGATCATAGACGATTGTGACCTTAAAAGTGCGTTGAGATCACTTCAAATCCACATACCTTCTGATTAAAGTCAAGGAAGACAAGGAAGAAAAACTTGAGATTGAAAAAAGGAGCACTGAAAAGCCCGCTTACCTTGCTCTTTAAAGCAGGGTTTTCTGCAGTGATAGGAGCCCAAACAAGATTACAGTGTAGAGAGGAGTTTCAATATCACTGTTCTCCATAACCCCCGCATGGTGTCGTCTAGTTGTAGGAAAAGAAACCTAGGGGTCCCACTGATTCTGCATTATGGCAAGTGTATAATTTCATTATATATTACAATGTAATAATAATAGAAATAAAGTGCACAATAAATGTAATATATTTGAATTATCCTGAAGCCTTGGGCCCATGGAAAAATTGCCTTCCACAAAACCATTCCCTGGTGCCAAAATGTTGGAGACCACTGATATTTACAGAACTAAAAAAAATCAGGTTTTATATACTGCTAGTGGGATGTACATTTGTACAGCCATTATAAAAATCAGTATGAAAGTTTCTCAAAAAACTAAAAGTCTATCTACCATATGATTCAGCTATCTCACTTCTGGGTGTACAGCCAAAAGAAGTGAAATCAATATAACAAGAGATATCTGCAGGCTGGGGATATAGCTCAGTGGAATAAGCCCCTGCCTGGCAAGTGCAAGGTCCTGAGTTTGATCCCCAGTACCATAAAAAGAGAAAGAGAGAGAGAGAGATCTGAACTTGCATTTTTCCCCACCCCCATCCTGAACTTTCACTTTTTACGTAATACCATTTGCAATAGTCAAGATGTGGAATCTGCCTAGGTTTCCATCACTGGATGAATGGATAAACAAAATGTGATACAGGTACAGAATGGATTGTTGTTTGGCCATAAAAAAGAATAAAGTCCTATTATTTATGGTAAAATGGATGGAACTGGAAGGTGTTATAGTAAATGAAATAAGCCAGAGACAGAAAGACAAATAATGTATAATCTCACTTATATGTGGAAGCTACAACAGGTCTTCTCAAAGTAGGAGAGAGTGAAGTAGTAGTTGCTGGAGGACAGGAAGGATAGGGTGAAAGAGTTTTAGAGGGAGTTGGATAATAGGTAACAGGATTGGGTGGGAAGAGTAGGTTCTGGAGCTGGGTATAGCTCAGTAGAATAAGTGACTGCCTGGCAAGCACAAGGTCCTGAGTTCAATCCCCAGTACCACCCAAAAAAGAAGAAAGAATAAGTTCTACTGTTCTATAGCACAATAGGATGCCTATAGTTCACAATAACCTTTAATACATTTTATGAAAAACTGGAAGACAGGAACCTAAAGGCTCCAAACATAAAGAAATGATAAGAAAATGGATGTACTAGCCACCCTGATTTGATCAGTACACACTGTATACTTACATGAAGATATCATACTCTACCTCACCAGTATGTACAATGATTGTATATTTATTAAAAAGAAAAAATAAAGAGGAGAAAATCAGTAGAAATCCAAAACAGCATGAAATAGGAGATGTTAAAATCTCCAATAGAAACAGAAAATTCATTTATTTATCCCTGCCACCCTAGTGGCTTTGGTCTCACATATTTTGATGCTCTGTTTTAAAGTACATATTGGTTAAGAATTTTTATGTTAAAGTTGACCCCTTTGTGGTGAAGTAATGTCCTTCTTTGTCCCTGATAATCTTCCTTTCTCTGAAACCTGTCCTGTCTGAAATAGCTCCTTCAGATTTCTTTTGAGTATGGTTAACATGTTCTATCTTCATCCATCTCTTTACTTCCAGTCACGTGTCTCTTTATAATTTAAGTGAGTTCTTTATAAATGGTACGTGGCTGAAATTGTTTTGGATGTACTTACAGCTCTCTCTGTCTTTAAACTGGTTCACAGACCATTGGCATTTAAAAGGACTATTGATATATTGGGATTTATATCATATTTATTAGTCTTTCTGGTGATTGCCCATGTTCTCTTTTCCTGTTTGTGTCTTCCACTCTTGTTCTGCCTTTCAAGGTTTATGATCCATTTTGCCTCCTTTCTTAGGGTATCAATTCTCCCCTTCTCCTTTTGCTCCTCCTCCTCTTCCTTTTTTTCCTCTTTCGGTGATTTTCCTAGAGTTTACAACATATATTTACAACTAATCTAAGTCTACTTTAAAATACTATACCACTTTATGACCACCACAAGTTCATTGTAATAATCAAGTAATCCCAATCCCTCCTGTCTTTTTCATCATCATCAATCATTTCATTTACACCATAAGTTATAAACATCGATGACACTGTTACCATCATAATTTTGAACAAACTTTGTTAGATCAATTCAGACAAAAAAAATTGAAGCTTTTACTTTGCCTCTAGTTATTCCTTCTCTAATTCTTTTTCTTTATGTAGATTCAAGTTTCTGACATATATAATTTTTCTTTCTCTGTGAAATTACTCTTAGCATTTATGGAGGGCAGGACTATGGATAAGAAATTCCCTCAATTTCTGTGTCTGAGAAAGTCTTTATTTCACTTTGAACGTTAGGCTGAGAAGATACAGAATTCTAGGTTGGTGTTTTTTCTCTCACTCCACTCTTCTCGTTTTCTTGGTTTCTATGAAGAAGTTGGATGTAATTTGTAACTTTACTCCTCTATACGTAACCTCTTTTTTCCTCTTTTCTCAAGTTTTTCCTCTATTGGTGAGTTTTGCAGTTTGAAAATAGGCCTAGGCATTGTGTGTGTGTGTATTTTACTATACCCTCTTTAGTATTCTCCGAGCTCCTCTGATTTGGTTTTTGTTTTGGGGGGTTGGTGGCACTAGGGATTGAACTCAGGACCTTGTGCTTGCCAGGTAAGTGCTTATTCCACTGAGCTATATCCCCAACCCCTGCTCTTCTGATTTATGGGTTTGTATCTGATCTTAATTTTAGGAAATTCTCAGTTGTTACTGCCTTACCTATTTCTTCCATTCCTTTCTCTATTTCTTTTGCCTTTAGTATTCCCACGTGTTCTGGCACCCACAGTCTTTGCACATTCCATTCTGTTTCTTTCTTCAATCTTTTCCTCATTGCTTTTCAGTTTGTGTCTCTTATAGTATCCTCAAACTCAAATTCTTTCTTCAGCTGTCCAGTCTACTAATGTGCCCATCAAAGCCATTTTCTTTTCCTGTTCCTGTTATCTCAAGCTTTATTTTGTATTTTTTTTCTCATTTCCCTTACACAGCTAGATCAGGCTGTAATCAAGCCTCAGCTAGTTAGGCTGTAGTTAAATAGCTCGCCCAAGGAGCAGACTGTTGGAACACAAGCCATTTAGAAATGGTTCACTTTTCACTCCCCCTGCTGGAAGCATGAGGGGATTTTTCTCTTATCTTTATGAAAACATGGTAGAGATCTAGAAGGAAAAGTCACAAAAAATGGGTGCCCCTCCATGCTTGGCATCACCTGGAGTTTTAACTATTAATCTTACCGACACTGAATCACCAGCAATTGGTCAGATACAGTTTAGGTTTTCCTATCAAGTCTTCATGGAGATTACTGCTCTGATAAGAGGATTCTTTATAATTCCATCTGTCTGTCCACTTTGAGGGGCAGCGGTTTGCTCTGTGTCCTCAGTTCTCTGATGGATGAGGAAAAGTGGGTGTTTTTCATTTGTTCACCTTTAAATAAGTTCCCATGCTGGCCACAGAGGGAAAAGAGTCTTGCTGCTAAAAGCTAGGGGAGGCTTTAGGAATTAGTAACCTCCCTCCCTGATTGTCATTCCTAAATTTCACTACCACTAGGCTCTTTCATTTCTTGCTTTGATGTACAATCTGGCTCTGCAGTCTGCTTGCAAGCACACTCTTTGAGCTGTCTGTGTGCTGCTGCGTGCTGGTCTCTTTGAGCTGTGCTACTACCTGCTGGTACTTTGAGCCATGTTGCTTTTGCAGAGTCGCATTTGCTTTGGGTTGCATTTGCAGAGTTCTACAGAGCCTTTATGGTAAATTTATTGACCTGATTCTGAAGTTTCAATAATTAGCTTTTAGGAAAAAAGTATAGGATTGCAGCTCTTCTAAATGTGGGCCTAGGCCCTATGTCTCAACCTAGACTTATCAGTGCATCTCATATTGAATTGTGTTTTTCAGTTTCAGCATAAACCAGGACTGATGCTAAACTCAGGGGAAAGACTGTTCCTCTGTGACTGTTGGTTGTGTCTCTCACATGCTCTTTCTCATTTTAGGGAGTATTCTGGGAAAAGATTGACATCTTGTGCAATGCGTGATCCCACGGAAGAAGGGTGGTGGCTCACATGGAAGAAGAGCAGTTACTATTAACATGCTGACCATAACCCTAGCCAGATGACTTGTTTGGACTCTAGGAAATGCTTTGTAACACTGTTTCCTTTGTCTTTTTTGCCAATTCCAGCTCTGCTTAAATTTAATTAAGCTTGAGAGGTAAACAACAGGACACCAACAAAGGAAGTAACTCAGGTATTCTCACCAGAAGGCCTTTCACCTTGGTGATGTGATTTGAGGCTTTCTAGAAGATAATGTTTATGAATATGAGTCGTACCAAAATGGAGCCAAAAACCACAAGGAAAGGTGAGAGAGGGAAAGAGAGAGAGAGAGAGAACAAAAATCTGAAACAGGGAGGAAACAAAAACTGGAAACAAGTCCACATTCACAATTTGAAGCAATTAGAAATCCAAAGTATTCTAAAAGAATATATACATCAAAAGGACAAAAGATATGCAGATTAACCATAGGCCTTTATCACATAGGATCTGGATTTACATTCGCATGGTTGAAATACATTAACTGATAAACCTTCATGGCCTTAGTCCATATTGGAGCTCCAGTTACACTTACACTCGGAAAATCTCAGTAAATTTAAATGAGATACCCGTTTTCTCAGAGACATTATTGAATACAAAATAAAGAACACATGGGTCTACATCACTTTAATTAACTGTTGACTTTCCTAAAACCCTGATAATCATACCCTCCCCTGAAATACCCCATAATGAACATAGTCAGCCAATGAGTAATAAATTAAATTAAAATTTAGTTAAATCCTTGGCACCTACAAGTTGGCTTGATAAAATTGGTCTCTATGGACTCCACCTCAATTAAAATAGTAAATACACTTAAATGTAAATTAAAACAGGGCCTGCAGGATGAACTCCATTATACAGGGTCTACTTAGAGGAGTGATTATACACCACTGTTTCTCTATTCAGCTACCCCACGTGGCCTATTTTTAAACACAGAAAGAATGAATAGTGCCTCATCCTGGATCACCACAACTTTAATGCAGGGGTCACATCTACTCTTAATGCTTCATAGTCAATATTATTGACTTATCCAATTCATACTTGCAAAGTACTTTCCTCTTACAGATTTGCTAATAATACTCTGTCCAGTGCTCATTTCAACAGCCTTCACTTCTGCAGGGGCACAACCTCCCTTTCCCAGATGTCCACGGAGCATCTTAACAGCCCAGTCACTGTGTGACACATTTGGTCTTATCTGTGTCTGACTTTCCAGAAACACAGACATGATTTATATGGGTAAGATTTTCTCCAAAGAGATTCGCTTTATACACACCCATTCAGGACATATAAATATTCGCAAAGAATCTCATGAAAGCAAGGCATGCCTCTGCGGCACACATAGTATAATGGCCTGCCACCTCAGTTAAATTCCTGAAATTACATGATAAACTGAGGACTGCTGTATTGCTGGCAGTGTCAACAGCTATTGACCCTCTCAATGTGTACTATATTAGAAGAATCCCAGTGTCTTTTAGGCCTTTTGGGGTTCTAAAACCAACATATTCTTCCTTTATCAATGTTACTTAAGGCAATTTATGCTGTTACATACAAATTGCTCCATGTTAAATGGGCTCCCCTCAGCAAAAGGCTGTAAAATCCATGGTTCAAAGCAATGTACACCCCTTTGTATGCACTGCAGAGATTCCTTCATGGCAGAGGCTTCACCAACCTCCTCTCACATCTCTTTAAGTCCCTGGACCACCCTTGAAGGCCACTTGCCCTTGAAAGTTTTCCCACACTCCCTGTGAGTCATCCCAGGAACCAATCTCATCTGGGTGGACTGACCCTCATGAGGTCTCTAGGTTGATGGTAGATCTAGGAAAGACAATTCTGCACCAAGGCTTATATTATAAAAGCATTTTATTGAACACACTCTGGAGGTAGTCAGAACCAGGACATGATTGGGTTGGGTGCTGGGGTGCAAATTCTGTTTTGATGGTGTAAAGACTGAAAAACTCTGGATTCTTGTATTATGAAGGGCTATGCTGTGGGGACCAAAAGACTGATTTGAAGCAGAAGATGGAATTGTGATACAAGAGATAAGAAATAAGGAATTGGGTCCTCCTAGGAATCAAAGAATATGGCTCTGCAGTAGGCATGTTCTAGACTACTCTCCAGAAAAAGAGAAAACTTGGCTTGGGAGTCTGTCTCCAAGAGGTGACTCCACGGACTGGGTGGCTGTCCTTAGGGGACAGTGCTTTGCAGCAGGCTCTTTTTAGCTCTTGAAGGTCCTCCGGGAGGAAGAGGTGGTGGAGACAAACTTGACGCTGGAGCCGCTGCCCCCGCCACTACCAAAGCCCACCCCTACCCCTCGGCCACTGCTTGAGCTGAAGCCAGAGCCCCCCACACTAAGCCCACCGCCAAGGCCGACACCTCCACTGCTGCTGGAGTAATAGCCACTACTGCCACCTCCACCAAGACCACTGCCAAGGCCTCCACTGAGGCCGCCGCCAAAGCCACTTCCACCGCCATAGCCAGCAGACATGCTGTTTGTGACAACCGCTGTGGAGAGAGGAGAAGTGGTGTAACTAGTTGTCAGATTGATCCTACATGGCCAGCTTATTTGATCCTGATGCGGGAGCACTATACCTGTTCCCTTTTACAGAGTTACAAAAGGGGCCTAAAAGAATTACATCATTTACTGAAGGTCCCTGGCAGCAGGGTGGAGAATATAAGAGGCAAGGGATAGCTCTCCACTCATGCAGAACAGGTTCTGACGTGTATGTGATACATAGCCTCGCCTTTAAGAGATAAGACCTGAGCTACATTTCTTCATGCCCCAATCTGTGTTCTATCCCCTCCACCACTGGATTCTCAACTGAGTGCATTAAATAGTTATATATTGGGGTGTGGCAAATCTGGAGTCTAAAATCATCAGGATCCTGAGTTGGCACCAAACATCCCCTATTCTCATTGTGAATGTCTGCTCAGAGTTACTTACAGATATTGACTGGTCCAACTCCTTCTCCACTCAGTCTGAAAGAGAAAAACATTTGAAATGAGAAAATTTTAAAATTCCCTAAAAGATGGCACTAGTCACTGGCTAATTCCCATAGATTAGATTAGATTAGATTAGAGTAGATTAGATTAGATTAGATCTCATCCCAAAGCCAGGAGTTGGCATGCCCAGAAAACAAGAACAGGGAGCATGCTGGAGGGATTTTCCAGTGAAGAGGTCCTGGTTTAGAGATAGGTAGTCAAAAGAACATGATTCACATTCTGCTCCACCCACTTTATAGAAAGCATCAGTAAGAGTTGTGGAAAATATGAATATGTATGAAGCAAGCTTTGTCTCTAGGATCTTACAATCTGTGACAGAATTTGCCCTACACAGAATTTCCTCACACAGAAGGTAGGCAAATGGCAGTATCAGAAGACTGAAGAAAATAGAGTAGTTTGAGAATCCAAAGGCAGGTGAATCCACTGGAAGAACCATGAAAGCTTTTTCAAAGGAAGAGGCACTTGAAGGATCAGGAGGCCAATGGTGAGTACGGGTGTAGTGTGGGTATTGAGGTCTAGAAACGAGCCTGAGAGAAGGAAGTAAGGGGACAAAGTTCAGGGCTCACTTGTTGAGCTGCTTATTTGTTGGGAGAAAGAGCAGCACCCAAAAATGCTGATGGTGGGGAATAAAGCAGAAAAGTGAATTGAGGCCTGTAGTGCACCCATGTGTCAGACAGAAACCAGCGTGGGGTGGGTAATTATCATGCACAAGACAGCAGTGTGTTTCACACCCTCAGTGGAGCAGCTCCACATTATCGAATGAGAGGCCATCCTGGGGGCACACTGCCAGCTCACCTGCACTCCTCGCCCTCCAGCAGCTTGCGGTAGGTGGCGATCTCCACATCCAGGGCCAGCTTGGTGTTCATGAGCTCCTGGTACTCACGCAGTAGCCGGGCCATGTCCTGCTTAGCCTTCTGCAAGGCATCCTCTAGCTCTGCCAGCTTATTCCTGGCATCCTTGAGGGCCAGCTCCCCACGCTGCTCGGCATCAGCGATGGCTGCCTGCAGGTTGGCACACTACAGAAGGAAAGGAAGAAAGAGTGGGGACAGTGTAGAAGCTGAACTGGACCCAGGGTGTTTCTTTCTGAGATTCTAGGCAGGCAAACAAAACTCCCTGGATCTCAAGCAAGAAGCCAGTGTATCTATCCTAGTCATAATGGTGGTGGAAGAGGACAACATTGGTGCTTGTTCCAACTCTCTCTCTCTCTCTCTCTCTCTCTCTCTCTCTCTCTCTCTCTCACTCACTCTCTCTCTCTCTCTCTGTCCCTCCCCCCCGCCTCTCTGAAACACACAAAAGTAAAGCAAGTTATGTCTGCTATTCAGAGCTCAGGCCCCTTCCTCCTCATCCTCTTTCAACCTCATCCTACCTGCTTCTTGACATTGTCGATCTCTGCTCTCAGCCTCTGGATCATGCGGTTCATCTCAGAGATCTCATGCTTGGTGTTGCGGAGGTCATCACCATGTCGGCCGGCTGTCTGCTGCAGCTCCTCATACTGATGACATCAGATAAAAATGATCCGGTTTAAATGAGGGTCAAGAACACTTTCCCCAAGTTCATAGGCAAAAGCTACTGAGAGGTCTCAAATAGTGTGGTTATTTGGGATCTGGGACTGATTCAGATTTTTTTCAAGGTGCAACTGGTCTTCAATAATTTCCTTATTTGTGTCTTTGCTTTCCAAGAGATGCTGATGTGAAATTCTTGTTCAGGTTTTTTAGTTTCTAAGGAACATGTATACATGCTTATTCCTAGACTCATCCCAGTTGGCCTCAGCAGGCCTCAGGAACCCCATTCTTAGCATTGTCGTGGCCTGGAATCTTAGACATAGGTGCAACCCCTCAGTGATGGGACAGTTCCAGAGCACCCACCTTGGTCTGGTACCAGGACTCAGCTTCAGTCCGGCTGCGATTGGCGATGTCCTCATACTGGGCCTTGACCTCAGCGATGATGCTGTCCAGGTCCAGGCTGCGGTTGTTGTCCATGGACAGGACCACAGAGGTGTCAGAGACATGTGTCTGCATCTGGGACAGCTCCTACAGGGAGATTTGAAGTCAGTCATCTGATTTTATGTTATGTAATGTCGGTTCCATTTGAGTCTTCCATTTATTGTGGAATGTCACCTCAAGCAAAAAAAAAGAATAACTATCCACGTGAAAATGTAGGTAAGTTTCTCACCGCATCAAAGAACATCTTCATGAAGTTGATCTCATCCATCAGCGCGTCCACCTTGGCCTCCAACTCCACCTTGCTCATGTAGGCAGCATCTACATCCTAGAGAAACAGGGGTGGTTGGCACCAAATGAGGACTTCATTGACTCCACCCTCAGGACAGCCAGCACAGCTTCAGGCTACAGTTTCCCTCCACCCACACATACCTTCTTTAGCATCACAAACTCGTTCTCAGCAGTGGTACGCTTATTGATTTCATCTTCATACCTGGTCGTAAAGGGGACAGGAAGTGTTTGTCAAAGAATGAAGGACAGATGAGGGATCTTTGTTGACCAAGTTCATGCGGGCCTGCTCTTATTATGGAAAGAGGCTTCTCAAATCTCAGAAGTACAGAGGGAGGAGACATGATAATGTGAGCCATGGGCAAGGTCCTCACCAATTATGCTGCCTTCTCTATTACTACCTGCCACATACTCATTTTATTGTCACCATAGTTCAGTGCCTTCAAGATGCTGCTATAGCAGAGCTGTGCTGTTTCCTCCTAGCTCCACATCTAGCCAGTTTCTCTAGCACTTTTGTTAGCTTTCAAGTCTTTTTAGAAAAGAAACAAAACCAAAAGCTAGCAGGCCACTAACTAGTTCATATGACTGAAAAACTTCCTGGAGCCATCAAGCTAGGTTATATAATCAGTCCCTGCTTTGAGGGAAAGCCAGCAAAAGTTCTATAGTGTACAGTAAATGCATTGGAGAGGGAAGCTCCAGAGAGCAAGGATTACATTCCATTGAGATGGTACCAATAGTACCAATAGTGCAGGCTTGGCTGTTAGCTAAGTGCCTTACAGAAGAGCTATGTGCTAGAACTTTCCAAACATGGAGCTAGATTCTTTTTTAAAAGTACTGTAGATACCAGAGAGGGTATGCTTCTAACCCACGGGGAAGCCAGAAGTGAAAGTTTGATTACAAAGTTTATCTGATATAAAGAAGGTATTTCCCTGTCTCCACCTGTCCCTCAACTCACTTATTTTTGAAGTCCTCTACCAGGTCCTGCATATTCCTCAGCTCTGAGTCCAGGCGGCCTCTCTCTCCAAGGATGGAGTCCAGCTGCCTCCTGAGGTTGTTGATGTACTGCTCAAACAGAGGCTCCAAGCTCTGCTTAACAGTCCTGGTGCCCTGCTCCTGGAGCAAGGTCCATTTGGTGTCCAGAACCTTGTTCTGCTGTTCCAGAAACCGCACCTGGACAAGAGCACAGTGTAAAGACAGAGAAGTTAGGACTTCCTGTTCCAGTGACCAGCTCACCATTGCATCTCCCCTCTTACCCTGCTCCCCCCCCCACACACAAACTTTCCTGTTTATGCAGTGCCGTGCTCAGGCTAAAGGAGAGGACTGGAGTAGGGCACCCAAACTCAGTATTCTTGAGGAGACAGGACCCTCATCCAGGCCACAGCCAGACCAGGAATGGCCACCTGGAGCAGGGGCCAGTGTAGTGGGGACTGTGAATGATCTCCAGCTGCCCCCAATAAGTGCATCTGCCTTCCCAACCAATCCTCCCTGCTACATGGTGTGTGGAGCCCACTTGCCTGCCCACCCAGAGCCAAGGAACCCTTACAATGCAACCTCTGAATGGGGAGAGATAAGACCCTGCCTTCCAAGCTGCGGGACTAAGTGAGAAACAAGGCCCCTAATGCTGCCCACAGAAGCAAACAGAAACAGCTACAAACATGAAAATGTCTGGCCCAGCCTGCAAACCCTTCACTCTTCCCCCATCTTCAGCTTTGACTCCAGACTCCTAGTGGGTGTCCCTCACCTTGTCAATGAAGGAGGCGAACTTGTTGTTGAGGGTCTTGATCTGCTCACGCTCCTCGGTCCTCACTCGCTGGATGGTGGGGTCAATTTGCAGGTTCAGAGGAGTGAGGAGACTCTGGTTGACTGTGACCTCTTGGATGCCGCCAGGGGGGCACACGGGGAAGCCAGCACCCCCATAGCCTCCACCAAAGCCAGCTCCGCCACCGAGCCCAAAACCGCCACCAGCTCCGCCGCCAAAACCAAATCCACTGCCGGCTCCACCTCCAAAGCCGAAGCCGCTTAGAGAACCGGCACCGGCACCGGAACCAGCACCAAATCTGTTCCTGAAGCCGCCGCCGCTAGCACTGAAGGAAATCCTCTTGGTGCCCCCCAAATTGTAGAGGCTCCGGCTGCCATAGCCACCCGCTCCACCAGCAACCCCAAGGCTGACCCTGCCACCAACGCCACCCCCGGACCGAGACACAGAGCTGAAACTGGTGCGAGAGACAGACGGGGTGATGGCAGAAGCTGTGCTGAAGGAGCGGCTGCCCCCGCTGCGGAAGGACACGCTGGACTGGCGAGACATGGTGGCTTGTTCCGGCTGGAGCAAGAGTGCGGGGCACTGGTGGGCTGGAAGGTGCTGGGGAGAACAGAGCTCAGCAGAACACAGTGGTGGCTCTGTTACCCTGGAATAGCAATCCCCCTTTTATCCCCTCAGCAGTGGGCAGGGCGGGAGAGCTGTGTGAGTGATTAAGTGGGCTGGGCATGCCTGGGGGGCAGCTGTGAGCTCACCGTCACACCTGCACAGTGTTAGGATGCAAACGCTTTCTGGCAGGCTCTGCTTAGTTAGGAATAACCTTGCCTCGCAGCACTGATCACTTGGCAGGACCTTGGTGACAATGCCAGTGAGTCTCTCTTCACCTTGGGGTCTGGGGGTCTGTGAGCTGCCCAAGAAAGTGTCAGAAAATAAGGGGGCATTTGCCTATGGCTGCTATCCTGGCGATTCTCCTAGGACCATGCACAATGTCCACCATCTGAGCATGGTACCCGCTACCCTGCCGGCTTGGGTGACTCTGTCCACCAGTGGGAGACACAACAAGTCCCCACTGGCAACAATCTTTTCTTCCTACGTTTTGCTAGGCAAGAGGTTGCCATGGGGACTTTGGCTCTTGGCAAGTTCATCTGTGGTCTTAGGTCTTCAGTATGAGCCAGAGGGGGAAATAGAGTGTGTTCCATTCAAGCCCTAGTTCTTTCTTAGAGGAGATATTTTATCTCTAAGGCCACTGGGCAGATCTGCCTGCAAGATTGAGGCCAGAAGGTCTCTCTGAATTGCTAAGCTCCAGAAACAGAATGCGGGTTCTTTCTGCCTGCTACAAACCACTTTGCCCTCTTCACAGCTGAGTCTGTCCCTCCACAACTCCGTAACTCAGTGTTCTGTGTGCCACTGAGCTTTTCTTTGCTCTTTGGCCTGGGCAGGACCCTGCAGGGGCTTAGTAGCCCCAGGGACCTCATACAATTCCTTATAAAATTGTCTTGACCCTGGGCTGGCAGACAGTCTTCAGGGGAAGCTGTTCTGCTAGCTCCCCCAGCCCTTGGGTGTGTTCCAGCCAGCTCTCAGTTATTCCACCAGGGAAGGAGTGAGTCACCGTATCTGTTGATACAGGCTGAAGGCCGCCACAAACACATACCTGCAGGAGCTTCTAATCTCATCAGGAACATGTCGAGAATCCAACGGCCTGTTACAACAGCAAACCATCCTGTTCCGAGCAGCGGGAATTGCCGTGCTTTCTCTGAGCTCCAGCCCAAGGCCTCTTTCAAGGCCAAGGGAATGAAGAAGGGAATTCTAAGTCTGTGGATTGTCCTGCCAGAGAGACCAGCCAAAATGAGTTGAAGGGATCTTGCAGCTAGCATAGCAACACACCAGTTGCTTTAGGAGAGCCTCGAGATCCCTGTGGCCAAGGCAGTCTCAATTATGGCACCAGAAGAAAGAAGGGAATTGTGGTTAGATTTTAGCAGGCTCCAGTCCTAAGCCACACCTTCTCTTTCTCGCTGCAGACTTGAGTGAGGATCACCTGTCTGCTTCCCCCAGAGAGGAAAACTGGACCCTCAAGCAGGGTAGGGCTGGGAATACTAGGAGCTGAGCCCTGCTTTGGTTGGAGTGGAAGGTGGGGGTGCGCTGGGACAGGTTGAAAGCCCCAAGGTCGAAGCCCATGTTCTGAGAAGCAAAGGAGTCAGGACCCAGGCCAGGCTCAGAAATCTCTGGACAGGGCATGTGGTTGGCCACAAGGAAGCCAAGGCTGTGGGAAAATGTTGCAAATCCACCGGCCTCCAACGAGAAGAAATGTGGAGAAGCCCCTTCTGGGTGCTGGGGATCAGCTAGGATGACGATTGCTTAGTACAGGGCTGGGATGAGAAGGCAGCTGATAGATAATCCCAGCAGACAAACAATGGCCAGAGCTGGCCTTACTGGTTTTGGACATTGAGGTTTGGCTCACCTCCCTGTCTGGAGAGTTTCTGAGGCCCTCAAGATGAATTTTATTGAGTTCACCGATTCTACTCTTGCTGCATTTAGAAGAAGAGGTGTGAGTGTCCTGAGACATATGGCGGCCGCAGCCCTGACAGGACAGGTCCAAGCAAGAACAAATGTCTGGGACCTCCTAGCAGGAGCTTTCCTTCTTCCTCAGAGGAGCACTCTCAGAACACATCCTGCCACACTCAGGCAGGTCCTGGGTACGGTTGCCACAGCCCTTGGGAAGACCCAACCCCTCCTGAGACACTGGGACATTCTCTTCTGCCCATTTGTTTTTCTCATGGCTGTGCTGTGAGGAAGGAGGACATGGTAGGGCAGGAATGCATTCTGCCCAGTCAGGATCACTACCATGTGCCAAACTCATATCCAGGTGCCAGGGACAGTGGTGTGTGGGTGGCAAGTAACTGTAGCAAGAGAGTATTCTGTGCCTCGCTCAGAAGGAAGCAGCACTCTGTCCCTTGGACTTTGTGGAAACCTCCCCAGCAGGCAAGACAGCCCCTCCCACCATGTCAGATCTGGGCAGATGTAAAGAAGGGAACCCTGTGGGAAGCCAGGCACCACCTCGTCAATATCGGGGGATCCCCCCTAACCCAGAGCCCACTGTATAGGCAGAGATTACACTGAACCCCCAAGCTCTGCTTCTGGGCACCCCAGAGGAAGTTCCCAAAACTTGATCAGACACAGTACTTAGCTTCTCCAGGCACTGTTTTCCTTTCAGCAAGCAAGTGCAGGCTGGGGGTTCTCTCTAATAGTTGTCCTGCTAATCTCCCCATCAGTGAAAGAGGACACAGGGCCGCTTCTCTGACCTCCCACACAGAGGTGCGCAGGGAATGGAGACTGGGCACAGGGTAGCATCTTAAGACAGCAGGCCTAGAGGAATATCAGCCCATGGGCAAGAAGCAGGTAATCCTGCACCACCAAGCCAGCTCCCTCCCCTCAACCTGTGGGTCTTTGGTAGGAGATGCACTTAATAGAAGATAATAAATATGACACCTTCAGTAGAACACGGTTTCGCACATGTCCTCCAGGCTCACTCCGATGGTGTAGTCCCCAAGGTTAGGAGACTGTGCATCACCCGAACACTCAGCACAGCATTGCTCACTGGGGCTGCTTCACAAACCTCTTCTGAATGTCACTGACAGGTAGGGGCTATCTCCATCCTCTCCTTCCCCTGGTCTTCACATGAGCTCTTCCCAGCTGTATGCTGAATCCCATCTGCTCTGTGTCTGGATCTATGTCTACAGAGAAAGTCCTCTGTCTCCTTCAAACTGGGCACTCCATCCCTCTCCCTGTCGTCCCAGCAGGACCAGTAGCCCACATGTCCTGCCACAGACCTCAAGCCCCACCCCAGGAGAGAAAGAAAGCAGTAGTGTCTTTGTCTTTGCAGCTTTTCTATCCCATGCATGTTCAGCACAAAACGTGGGGAGCCATACTTGAGGCATGAGTCAATCTATTCATTGGGCTATGGTTGGCAGTCCCACCAGGAGCCTGGAGCCAGATTCAAGGAATGGGGAAGGGCGGATGGAGCGATGTACCAGCCCCAGAGAACTCTTCACAAAACCCTACCCTCAGGGAGGAACTGAGGAAAGCATTTTTTTCTGCCTCCACCTAAAGCCATGAGAATTCTGCCTGCACCCCAACTCTGGGGCCTAGCTTTGACCTCAGCTGGATCCTCAGGATCTCAGGGCCTTGAAGGTCCCAGGTCCCTCTATGTACCTGGGGGGTTGGAGGTAGCCTTGGCCAAGACTACATTCTATTGCTAAACCCCACCCAGCCTCTCTAGGACTCTCAGACCTCTCCAAACAGGTTGGAGAAATGCAGCTGTCCAGAAGTAAAGCATCCACTTAGCCTTGGCTCAGGTGGGCTCAGGAGGCACCCCCAGGCTGCCATTTTTGGGGTCATAATGATGAGTGGGCCTGAGCCCTTGGAATTGAGTTTCTTCTGCAAGTGTTTCACACAACTGTGAGCCACAGCACAGTACAAGTCATTCAGCCTTGCCCTGGGCCATGACTTGGTCCTAATCCAGGCCTTGAAATGTTATAGAACCTTCCACACATTGCTCAGGCTCTCACTGCAGTTTCCCTCACAACTCACAGACACAGAAGGAACAAACAGGCCTGGACTCACCAAAGGGGGACACAAGACTGAGGTTTTAATACTGAGCTGGCTGGGGCTGAGCAGGAAGGGTGGGGCAGAAATGCAGAAGGCTGTGGGGATCAGCCTGGGCCGGAGTCCTCAGATTTAGTAGGCGATTGGCACTGGTGGGGCAAGCACTGCAGAGAAAATCTCTCAGCTTCCCTCCAACACGCCCCTACAGGTCCGGGGAATGTTCTTCCTTCACTTGAAGGATGTTTTGCCAATAACTTACCAAGTCTTTGAAAATCTCCCTTGTTTGATTGAAGCTATGGGCTAGAAATCAACAATTAGTCAGAAGGACTAAAAAAAGAATATACCTGTAGAGCAAAATCTCTGTGCTTTTCTTCTTATAAAGAGTGATTTTAGTTTTAATACAAACACTTATAGAAGCATTGCTGTGTGCCCGGCACTGCCCTGCAAAATCTATCTATAATTGTACCTTGCAAAGAAGAACTTTTACCACTTACTTTGCGTTTGTGTGGGTACACATGAGGACACAAGCACGCTGAGAGTCTGGGGACTACAGTCTGTCCTTATCACGGGGACACACACACACTCCCTTTAAACCAGACTGTGTCCTTTTGGGGCCAGAGGCGTGGAAACAGGGCTTTTCATACCTTTACCCATCCACCATGACTCTTTTCTCCGTGTTCCTTTCAACTGCCTGCACGGAAGCCGCAGCTGAGAATGGGAGGATAGAGGCAGGACTGGAGCTGCTTCTCCTCCGGGCTCCTGTTCTGACTCAGCACTTCCTCACCCTGAGAAGGCAGGTTCAGGAGACAGTCTTGCTTCCAGCTGGGGTCCCTTTCTACTTCAGATGAGCTCTGGTCACATGGGACTGAGTCCGTTTGCACAGCAACAATATATGGTGAAGAAAAGGAGATGAATGTGTTGAAGCTGGAAATTATACTTTGCCCAGGGCTGCCCTCAGGAAACATTTACTTAAGAGTTTGAGCAGCCCTCCAAGCAAGTAGATACCTTGCCGGCCCCAGTCCCATCCTCTATGCCCTCTCAGCTCATGTCTCCACACCCACCACATTCCACCACTCTCTGCTGCTGACCTTGGTCACTGTCCATTTGGACTAGTCATCAACCTCAAGGATTAGTGAAAACAAGTTAAGACTTTTTCCCCAAGAGAGACACAATGTTCAAAGCAAGAGGAGAGGAGAACGTGCACAAAGACTTGTAGCAGTCATGGAACTGTCTTCATTCAACACATGTGCTTTTGAGCAGCTGTGGGGTACTGTGCAATGGGCACTTCTACGCTCTGGTTGTGTGTCTCATTATGATTCCCCTGTCTCCTCCCTCGGATGCTAGATAAGGACAGGGCTGCCTCCTGCCCAGATCTCCTTGCTAGGCTTGGGAAGATAACTCCTACCACTTGGCTAGTGTGATGGTTAATCTTTGCAGTTAACTTGACTAGAGATGCCGAAGGTCGCTTATGGGTAGGTCTGTGAGGGTGTTTCAGAGAAGATCAGCAGGTGCTTTGTAAAGTAAGTGGAGAAGACTACACTGAATGTGAGTGGCACTGTCTCTGATGTGCTGGGGGTTGAGATGGACTGAAAAAGGGGAAGAAGGGAAAATTTCAAATTCTACACATACTTGACCTTTCTTGAATGAGAGCATTTTTGCTGTCGTTGTCACCCATAGATGTCAGATCCTGGATTCTTAACCTGTTGAAGACAGACTTGGACCAGTGACTCTCCAGGGAACTCCCAGGTCCTCAGTCCATTGGGCTCTACCCTGAAGTCAGTGCCAAACCTTTTGCGACACCAGAACACCAGGTCTCACCAATCTGTGGGTGGCACCGACTACAGATAAGAAGAGAAAGAGATAAAAAAAATCTTTCTGCCCTGTCTCCTTCCCCTCCCCCTATTCCACTTACTGATGTAAGGACTGCAAAGTCACACAGGACTCCACCTGCTCCTGTTGAGGACTCAGCTCTCTACCAAATTCATATCCTCCAAGATGGCTTTCAAGGACTCCCATCATTCTCCATTCCAGTCTCATGTCCTTGAGTTCTCTGAGCCTTTAGATCTCAACTCTACTTTCCAACCAAAAAGATCATCACACCTTGCTCAGGACCTCCCCTTTGCCCTGCCTTCATGCTGGAGGGGCAGTTACACTGAGTGTTAGTGCTAGCTCTCTCCCTGCCCCTGTCCCCATCCCCCTCTCCCCCTCAGCTTCCCTGATGCAGAACATAAGCCAAATAGCCAGGTGCCCTCTTATGCAGTCTCTTTCAAGTGGGTGAGATATGTCTGGTGATTGCTAGACAGGGGCCACTCTGAAAGTCTGCACCTTCTCTGATCCCCAAACGGCTCAAAACATGAGATAGCTCAGTGCCCCATATGGGCTTTGTGGCACAGTGGAAGACAACAACCATAGCCACACTTGCATAGCCCTAAGTGCCAGGCATGGTTCTGGATATATTAGTTCATTTCACCTCTCTACCTCATGAGGTGGTAAAAAAAAAAAAAAACAGTGAATATTTAAATTAAAAATTTTAAACTATGACAGTAAAAGACCTCTTGCCATTAATCCTCCTCAGAGTAATCCCACTCACTTTTTTTTTATTTTAAAGACAAAAAAATGGAGACACACGAACCAGAACAAGCCATAAACAATACCAAAAATACAAAATTATACAGAACATAGCAGGAAATTAGCACTGGATGCAGTATTACATAATGTCATCTTCACAATAGTTAACACACAAACATTAAAGGAAATACCAAATTATAGAGAAGATAGTAGGGAATCAGCACTGGATGCTACATAACATAAAGTTATCTTCACTTCTGTTAACACAAAAACGATTGAGGTAATACAAATTATAGAGAACATAGAAGGGAATTAGCTCTGGATGCTGTCCTACATAATGTTACCTTCACATGTTACTCAGTCACACAGATGATGGTGCATTGGATCATTCAATTTTCTCCTCCCTCATCTCCATTGCCCTACCTTCAATCAGTCATCTTCCCTGTGATAATAACTGTATTCCTGGGTTTATCTATACCCCTGGACTCTCGCCTTGGGAAGAGATATAGCTACCTCAGACTATACTATAGCATACATGGGTGTATACCAACTGCCATGGTCGGAGGTGGAAAAGCACCTATGCTCACAGCGGACTGCCTGGCTCTGCCCTGTCGCCATGCTATGGGTGGGGGCAGGTCCAGTCCGTGGGGCGTCCTCAGCGGAGCAGCCGCGGGGCCCACAGCGGAGCAGCCGCGGGTCACGCACCACCGTTGGGGTGCCCTCGGTGACATTTGGCTCTCTCCCGTTGCCTCGATGCCAGAGGCCCTTTCTTCTCCTCCTCCCTCCTCCTGATCTCCAGTATTACTGTTCCCCACCTCTTGAAGCTGGGTATTGGGCGAACCTACAATGCTTGGTATAAGGGCTTGAAATCTCCCTGGCCCGTTCTCACTGTGTTAGTTCAGGGTATGAACTGAGTTTAAAGATTAGTTCTAGAATAGAGTTGGAGGACTTTCTCAGGTCTGCTGTATAAAGTATGTTGCTGTTTTTCAGACTCCTGGTCTGCTGCTTTTCATCTAGTTTGTTGCTATGGGTTCATGCAAGGTTCATATGTGCAAGCTGTAAGGAGACCCTCTTGGTGCTCACATTAATAGTTTGGGGTGAGTCCTGAAGACCGTGGATTCGTCCCATTGTTGCGAGGAACAGGCAGTGCTTGCTCAAACCACCGAGACTCAAGGTCTTCCCAGAGAGAGTTCAGGGTGGGAGCTGAGTTCCAGCAACCCAGCTCATGCTTCCTGCCTGATGTTGGAGTGAGAAGGGCATGGAGCCATGCAATCCACCTCCATCTGCATCTTCCTCCCGTTGCAGTGCTGGAGTCCCCATCCACTCCTCGGCCAGATCCCTGGGAGCCGCCGCGGCTCACCACTGAGGTTCCCCACTGCTCTCTGCCAGTAGCTGCTCACCCAGCAGAGAGGCAGGGGACCACCACCTGGAGGCAGGTGCAGAGCCAGGCACGGTGGGCTGTGTACTAGTTGCATTGATTCTCTCCAGGCACTGATTAGGAAGGTTGCCACAGGGTGGGGACTCTGCCCCAGTGGCTGTCGCAACCTCTCATTCTCACACTGGGTTGGACAACTGCTCCTGATTGCCACTGCCTCCTTTCCTGGCTGCGCCCTCCTCTCTCCAGCCCTGGACCAGCTCTCGGAACTCCGCTCTCACCTGGCCGAGTCAGGAGGGTTCCGTGAGCATGGGCCTCTGAAACTGAAGCTGTGAATGCCAGAACGAGGGCGCAGGCCATGGGTGTGCTTGGAGCGGTGACTTCCTCCTTCTCCTCTCCCCCCAACTGCACCAGAGAGATCTCTGATCCTTTCCTCCAGCAGAGGTTTTGCTTAGTCTTTCCAAGGGCTTCAATTCCCATTTCAGATCCTTCCTGAGTTCAGGATACCCACCTCTTTCCCTTCTGTCCTTCACATGTTGCTATATTCCTATATTCCTTTGTCTGAGTGGCATTCCTCCAGGAGGTTCTCTCTCTGCTGCCTACCCGGTCGCCATCTTGAAGTCCTCTCGTGAAATTTATTTAGTTATTTGTTACTTTCTAGTGAATTGACCATTACATTTCTAAAGTTCTGAAATGGCCAACAGACCATAGAAAGATACCACTTTAGGCTCCTGCTTGAAACCAACAGCTACGGAAAACTGCTGGCCTTGATTCAGGGCCACTGATCCCCCTCACTTTGAACATACTTATTCTAATGGTCCTGCCACTTTCTGAAGCAGGTCTGAAAGTCTATTCATGGGTGTCAATGCTTGCACTGTCATAGCTCTCTCAGTATCTTGAATTGATTCAAAACATTTGTTTTGCAGGGTCATTTTGATTTGAGAAGAGCCAGAAGTTACACAGTGCCAGGTCCAGTTGAGTAAGGTACACAAAGGCACACTGTCATGATTTATAAGCCTGCCTTTCTGTAAGATGGCACTGGGCAGCAGCATTCACTGTAATTTTACAACATCTTGTAAAGATAATCTCACAAAAGGACTTCCCAAGACTGCCTCAGAAAGTTCCATGAATGGTGGGGGAAGTGTGTGTGAAGCAAGAGCAGTGGTATTTTGAGGGAGACTAAAGGCAATGTGTCTTACTGCAATGCATTTTCAAATTGTAAACACCTACTGTATATTTTGATCAAGCCTTGTGTCTGGTAAATGCAGAGCCCTGGTGTGAACCCAGGCAAGGGTGACTCCAAAAGTCCTTGTCCTTTCCACTGTGGGTACTCAGGGTGTTGGCACACAGCCATCACCTGACTGTGAAGAGATGATTTCAGCAGAGATTCTCATCTCCACACAGTCAGTGAGGGCAGAAAACAGGGTAGTAGATGCCACGCGGAATTCAGTGGGCCTCGGCATCTTCCAGGGACCCTGAGGGACAGGGACTTCTGTTCTGGAGTGGAGAAAAGGAGACAGGCTTTGGGGAGGAGTCTCTTTCCCCTCTCTGACTGATATAAGCTGGAATGAGGCAGCCAGGACTCCCAGGCAGGCCTATAGGCAGCCACCAACCACCACTCATCTCCCTTCTGCCCTGTCACTCAACCCGGGACAGTCTCTTTGGACAGTCTGTTCCAGGTGGCTAAAGCATGTCCCTTGACACCTCAGCGGTGGTCCAGGGTCTTAGCCCAGCCTGAAGCTGTTCCTTCCACTTCTCATCTCTTCCAAACCCACAACCTCTTATGGCAAAGACACCTAAACTGAGCACTACAGAACCTTGCTACAGATGAGCAGAGGCGAGGTCTGAGCAGAGGAAGGTCTAAAATGGGATGATCCAGTCTGAGTGATATTTGGCAGTTTTTATCCTTTGGTATGAGCTAAACTACCCAGGGACTTCATAGATATTTATCAGCCCCTTGCGTGAGGCCACTCACTTAGAAAATAAATTAACCCCATTCCATTCAGATAGTAGCACAGGCCTGGCTTCCTTCTTCTGTTCTTTGCAGCAAATGGCTATTGAGTACTTACTGTGTACCTGGCATTGTGCTAGGATTTAGCTCACCTTGCCTTATTTGCTACCCACATTGTCTGTGGGGGAGGAGCACTGCTGGGTTATCATCTCTGGTTTCCAGACCTCAGAAAAAAATATACCTTATCTAAGGTCCCATGGCTAATAAGAATTAAGACTAGAATTTGAATCCGGGTCTGGCTTCTCCTAGAGTCCGTTCTCTCAACCAGCACACAGTTGTGGCCCTGAAGGAAACTTTAGGAGTTCAGTACCCTCACAAGCTCCGTCAGTGGCCTATAAAGCAAATCTACCTCAAAAAAGACATAATTCTGGGACACCACTAAGGTCACCAACACTATGACACCCTCCACAAGGTAGAGCTTTCCAACGCTCTGGATCTCCTGAATGCTCTCCTCTTGCCTGTCTAACTTCCCAGGCAAGGGTCATGCCAAGGAGCAAACAAAAGCTCCATTCATTTTGACCCTCCCCACCCCCACTCAGCCCCGCTTCCCTCCTGAGCTGCCCACTTGGAAAGCCCCAACCAGTTTCAGCCTCAGCCTGAGGGCTTGTCCTACCCATGCTTCTCTGCCCCTTCCAGGCCCGTCCCAAGAGATTGCCTCAGTGTCCAGACCGAAAAGGCGCTCAGCAGCCACTGATGCCTTGCAGCATGTCTGTTGCTCCTGGGCAGTCTCCAGCCGCCAGCTGACCCGGGCATCCCTGAAGGCTGAGCCCCCTCCCTCTCGTCAGCCATGGCCTCCTGCAGATTGGCACACTGCCCTCAGATGAGAACAATAACGTGTTATGGTCTGCAAGACCTCACACATAACATGGCTTCATTGTTCTGAGTCTGGAAAATGATCTCACACTAACCCTGAGAACCAAGGTTATCCCTAGTGCCTCTGCAGTGCTGGGCCCTCCTGTGCTCAAGAATACACAGTAGCTCCTACTCTTGTCATACGTTCAAGTCCTCGTTCCTCTGGGTCTCCTTTCCTCTCCACTCTTCCTACCATTTATGTTAGACAGAATAATGGCCCCTAAAGATGTCTGTATCCTTATTCCTGGAACCTATAAATATGTTAGGTCAAGTGGTAAAGGGAATTAAGGCTGCAGGTGAATTTAGTATGCTAATAAGGTGACTTTAAGACTGGGAGGTTTTTCTAGATGATCTGCTTGTGCCCAACATCATCCCAGGATCCCTGAAATGTGGAATAAAGAAGTAGAAGAGGGCAGAGTGGTGTCCTGGGGAAGAACTTGAACTGCTGTTGCTGGCTTTGAGAGAGGAAAGAGGCCATGGCCACAGCTTGTGGGCAGAGTTAGGAAGCAGATGCTGTCCAGAACGTCCATGAGTGCAGCCCACCAACACCTGGCTCTAATGCAGCAACACTTACTGCAGAGTCTGGCCTCCATGTCTGTGATTCAACATCAGCCATGGGGGTCTGATCTTCATCCTCCACATGCAAATCACTTTCTCCTGACTCCAGTGTTTCTTCCACTCCTCCGCCTCTCAGCCCTTCTGCCCCTCTGTCGTCCTAAGTTCTGCTCCTAACTATTCCCCTGTAAAAGCTGCCATCCCGCAGTACCACTGTTTATCACTGCAGACCTCACAGAGCTGCATTTTGTCCCAGCAGGCCTGGCCCCATGTCCGGGCACAGTGCGAGAACAGCCTCACCACCTGCTGGGACTCCTTGGTTACTCTGCCCTGCTGCCCCCAGCATCTCTGCATTTGGGGTTTTGTCATCTGGCCTCAGACTGAGAGGGTCAAGCCTGAATCATACTGACCTTGCCTCCACACCCCTCCATGTCTGAGCTGGGCATGAGCTGACAGCCAGGCACCGTGCTTGCTCAGGTTGAAGTCAGAAAGCACTCCAGCTGGAGGGAGACTCACCTCTGCTACTCCCAGCCCTCATGGAAGTGACCCAGTCAGCCCATGCCTGCTCCCTTGCTGTCTCCTCTTGTAGTGGGTCCACGCCTACTTAGTGGAAATGGCCTCCCTTGCCAGCCTCTTCCTGGGGTTTTGAGAGGACTGATCTCTTGGCAGACTCACTTCTGGATCAGCTTTGTACACTTTGTGTCCCTCTATCACCTACCACCGGAGGTGCTTAGCCTGCTCAGGGAAGAACAGGCAAGAGATCCATTTGCAGGGCAGAATCTGGTTAGTGAAGCTGGGTCTGTCTTTACATATAACATCATAACTGGCATCTTGCTGAGGACATTGACTTGGTGGACAACCAAACCCACTCCAACCATCAGAACAGGGCCACCCAAAAGGAACAGGCTTCTCCGTGTTTTCCAGGAGCCATAGCTTTCTTGTTGACAGAAAACAGGGAGAATTGTGTGTTATGATCAGGACAGGCTCCTCCTTGGAGATAAGAGAAGCATGGCTAGTAGGGTTATCTCATCATTACCTCAGCTGGCAGGGCAAGTTGCAGACAGTCTTTTCAGACCTGGAAACAGCTTTGGGCTTCTCAGCATTCTGCCCTCCACTTCACCCTACACCCTCAGAGGGTTCTCACACCTGGGCGCTCCCCATGGCCTCCAGGGAAATGAGCATGGCTGGGTTACAGCTCTGCCACTGCAGGACACAGCCCCTTAATGGAGTGAAGGTCACAGACTGAGTGGTGCCTTGAGTTTGTTCCCCAAGGACATCAATCCAGCATGGGTGTTCTGACACCCAACCATCTGCTCAGATTACCAAATTGGGCCCCACCACCTAAGTCAGTCAGGGAGACTCTCTGAAGGCCTGGAGCACCATCCATTACACCTACTCCTGTCAAGGATCAGAGCTCCAGTTCTCGGTCAGGCCAGCCAGTACTTTGGCCATGTTTTTCCTTGTAGTCTGCTCAGGTCCAGCCTGCAACTGTTCTCTACCAAGAAGAATCCTAAGATGTCTCAGGCCAGATCAGCATCCCAATCCTCCTGAGGGGTAAGGCAGGAGCACCTTCCGTCAGCCTCCACTTCCTGCTGTCATTCATCACATCCCAAATACAGACCTGGCCTTCCACCAATCTGGTGTCTACCATCAGACACACGGCTGGATCCAAGGGGCAGTGATCAGACAGCTACCCAGTTCCAGACCTCACCCTGCCTCTGAGAACACAACAGGGCCATCTCCCCACCTCCTCTTGATGAGGAGTCTCATCCTATTTGCTGGGAGCAGGGTTGGCACCTTTGCCAGCCCTCACTAGACACCAGCCTGGCTGCCTCTTTAGAAGTGGAAATTCATGGTTCTGTGGAGCTATGCAGAAGAAAACCTGTTAGCCTCTGAAGAATGTTTCCACAGTGGGGGGTATTTCTTAGTCTTCCCTTCAACTCTGTAGATGTTGACACCCAGAGAGAACACGGTGCTGTCCCCAGCTGCCTACACAGTGTTAGTCCCCTAGCCACCCCTCTCTCCACCCTTGGGAGCTGGCTACAGCCTTGTAGGCAGCCCACACCTGGACAGAAACTGCCCTTCTCCCAGCCAGGGTCCCTCAGTCCCTCTACTATTTATACAATTCCCTCAGTATTTATCACTCTGCAAGCATTTGAGTGCCACCATTAGTAGCTGACCCATATCCACAAACCATCTGGACTGTTACTTCCTTCAACAGCTTGTCTTTAAATTGGCTTACATGCTTATTAGTATAATTATTTTATAAAGAAACTGCTAACTACTAAGTTACACCTTTCATTATGTACATCAAAATAAGGCCCTATGAAAAAGTCAATGGTGCATGGCCTGAAATGATGTCTTGTGCCCGCAATGTTTGTAACCCTTTGGACGGGAGCTGGAAGCACTCCCTCCCCAAGTCCCCACGCACGTCCTCCTCCAAGCCTTTGCCTTGTCTCCTTCCTGTGCAGATCTGATTTCATTTCTCAGGAGCCAGTGGGACCCCTCTTCCTCTGTTTCTTTCTCCGAGCCTGGGGACCAGACCTTTACCTTACTCTTCTCCCACCAAGCTTAGACCCCACCCCCTCACCCCTACCTTGTCCAGCTCTTAGGAGATGAGCCAGCTGAGGGGACAAGGTCATTATCCAGGCTGCTTTATAGCCTGCAACGTTCAACTGCCAATTGGGATGGACAGGTACACCTGACCCACAGTCCGGGAGGTGGCTGGTGAGTTTCCATAATTATATGATCGAGTGTCTGGAAACCACAAATGAGCACTTAGAAAGTCGAATTATAGTCCTTAGAGCATGAGAGAGTGACTGTGGCAAGCAGCAGCTTCTGACTGTGAAGTCAAAACAACAGGGCCCAGGGGAGGTTGTGTAGATTCGGTCCAGGTGTGGCAGTTGGGAGAAGGGGCCTGGGTTGTCAGTCCCACCTGGGATAGGTAGCACCTACCTAGAGATCTGCAAGGCAGGGGAAATTCCTGGAGAGCTTCCTGCCTCAAGGGATTAGCCTCAAGGAATTTGCCCCACCCCCAGGTCCTGGCATGCCACTTGTCTCGGAGTGCCTACCCCGTCCACCATGCTGAGTCCAGCTCACCCCTGTCACACCCAGACCCTTCTTGAGGGTCCTACACAGACTCCTGAACTTTTCTGAATGCCTAATGGATCTCACTGCTCTGAGAGTTGGTTGGTGTCTTCAAGTGCTGGATGTGGGACCTCAGAGGGAGACCAGAAATGCCCTTTCCAGCACATTCTGCACGGTCAGGCAGGAGAGACTATAAGCTGCTGCTTCTGGCTGTGACTCTAACTATATCTTATGGTCCCTCTAGCCCTAAATTCCCTTGTTTATATAAGATAGGGGTACTGATAGGGTTATTGAAGAGGGATTAATTAGGAAATATCTGAAATAAACCTAGATCATCTTCTGACACAAAGGAAACCCTCCATACACAATAGCTATTACCATTACTCCTACCTTCAAAGTTTGTCTCTGCATTTATTTCCCATTATCATCTCCTCAATGGGCTTGGCACCTCTCCCTTCACATGCTAGTCTCCTACCATCTGACACCCAGAGTTTGGTCTGAGTCTTGGCTCTTCCTCAACTGGTTCCTGACTCTGGATCCTATATCCAGGGTTCCTTAGATCTAGGCAAGATAGGCTCTACCCCTGTGCCCCCTCCACTGCCCTTTCCCCATAAATATAGAAGCAGGTTTATATGTGCATGAACATACATTCAGATATGCCTCAATTTATAATGTGTTTATGTGCTAATACACTCACTGTAAATTGAAAATATAAGTCCAAAATGCATTTAATACAGCTAACCTGCCAAACATTATGGCTTAGCATTATAATACAGTGCACAGTATGGGTTGTTTGCCCTCATGGTCACATGGGTGATTGGAAGCTGTAACTTGCTGTCCCTGTTCAGCATCAGCATATCTACATTGGTCAACTGCCCGTCTCTACAGTTGAATACCCAAAACACTCAGCTTATGATGAAGAAAGGTTTGCTTTGCCTCACAGTCCCAGAGGTCTCCGTCTGTGAGTTGGACTATTGCCTTGGGATCTACGACAAGGTAGGACACTTGGTGGAAGAGCATGGAGGAAGAAGGCCGTTCACCTCATGGCAGCCGAGAAGCAGAGAGAAAGAAAGGAAGGGGCAGGAATCTCAATATCCCTTCAGGATATGGCCCATTGAGGCTCTGCCCCTGGTGACCTAACTTCCAGAAGACTCCATCTCTTAAAAGCTCCACCTTCTCCCAAGAAGGCCACAGACTGGCACCCAAGCCTATAACACACAGGCCTTTGGGAGATGTTTAGGATCTAATGAAATATCATAGAGCATTTCACTGGCCCAGGAAGGATTCAAAATTCGAAGTGCAGTTTCTGCTGAATGCATATGGTTTTCAGACCTCTGCAAACTTGAACTGTGCTAAATTGAGGACTGTAGTGACTATTATTGTTGTTATCATGCACCCTTTTACCAAAGGGAAGGTGAAAACACAGAAGATGAGGGACCTTGCCAAGAGTGGCAGCCCTGTTGGAATCAGCACGCAGAGTGCCAGCCCCGCCCCATACACTGTGTCTGCAGCTTCGCCCTGGCTACCCTCAACCCTGGTCAGCATCATTGCTCCTGATGTTCACCAGATCATTATATTTCTGCATGCTTCCCCTCCACTCTCCCTCTTAATGATTTTCTACACATTGTGCCATTGAAACCAATCTGATATAATTCTCATTGTTTAGATGAGCACATAGAGGTACAAAGAGGTGGCACGATCAACACTAAGATAGGGCCCAGGCTAGTCTGGAGCAACTGAGGAGATGAAGAGAAGCACAGGAAGCTTTCCTGCAGCCAGCTCTACTCCCTCTAAGAACTGAACTTGCTCTGAGAGAGCTCCCTTCCTTCTGCTAAATCTTCCCTTTCTTGTATGAAATGGTGACAGTAGCAGATTGAAAAGGCTGCATGTTTAGTGTGCCGTTTTGTTGAAAGAACAGATAGTCTGCCCCAGTATCATACAGTTTTGAAACGCTCGCCTGTGGGGGGCTCAGGGTTTGTCCCAACTGGCCATAGCCCCTGAGGCTTGCTCTATATTTAGGTCAGGCCGGGACAGGTGCTGAGGTTCACCTATGCTACCTAGAGACAGTGAAGGATGCTGAAAGGGTGGTGGCCTGACTGCCTTCTGCGAGTTGGGAAGATGCTCTCTCTTACCCTTGATGGGGATTGGGAGGGCCCAGACCAGAGAGCACAGAAGCCAAGCTAGACTGAGTGGGATTGTACAAAAGGTCAACCTGGTGTTTCTGGCTTCAGAGGGTGCAGTGTTCACCAACCCTCTTTTCTAAGCCTGCCTTAGCTTGTGTGGGTCCCTTTGTCTAATGCTCCCCTTGCTTGAGGGGAAAATGGAACAAGAATCTTCCCATCACCCACCCCTGCCTCATCCTTCTCTACAGCAGTCTGATGTTATGATTCATCGACCTTTTATTTGTTCGGTGGATTTTTCATGACAGTCCAGAGGCCCTTCTCTCCCAATTTGGCTGGCTTCCAAGACCATCAAAGGTCTATTCAAACCAGAAGAACTCAGGTCTTTGTGAAGGCAGCTAGTCCCCTGAAAGTTCACTCCTCACTTCTCCTGGATAGAAATAGCCCTGGAATAGTCTGTGCTCCTGAAATGACTGTTCAGTGGTTGTCCTCAGTCCTGAAGCATCAGCAGCTCTTCTACCCATGCACTAGCACCAGCGATGGGTCAGGATCATATCCTAGTCTAGAACTGAAGGGAAAAAACACAGCTCAGGCATAAAACTGAATTTAGAGAGCTCATCTGTGCTTGAGCTGGCTTTGTAACAAGGCCACACCAGATGAGGGACCCTAGAAAACAGGGCTGCTGTGCACAGACCAGGGATTTGGCACTCTCAGGCCTAGGAAGGTCCAGGGCTGAGTGTCTTGGGTGAAAGGTAGCCTGTAGCTGAGTGGCGTCATGGCTGAGCAATGAATAGCTTGTGAATGCTGTTAGCTTCAGGGTAGAGGTCAGACATAAGGCAGAATTTCCCTAAGGCCAGGAGGTGAGGCATAAGGACACTGGCCAGAGCTCTTCAAAAATATAGGAGATCCCACTGTCAGGGGTGGTTGCAGAGGTGGTAGCCCCTACACTGAGGTCTGAAGACACACAGGACCCAGAGGAGCCCTCTCCCGTCCTGAGACCATCACCTTCCTTCTCATTCCCACAGGTTTCATTCTGGTGCTTCTGTACCCAGAACTTAGGGGTAAATAAACCTTCCACCCTTGTCAGAGGTAAACCCCACCATCCCACAGCGGGTCCCTCCTTGCCCACCACCACCTCCTCCGCTCTCCTCCCAGGTCCCTGTTCTGTGAGTTTCTGCTCGGGCTAATACTATCTTCACGGTCCCAGGGCCCGAGACCAGCAGCCAGAGTGGATCTGGGAACCAGGTGCTTCCCTGACAGCCTGCCATTGAGGGGAAGGCGTCTGGGACCTAGGCCAGCAATAGCCCCAGCCTCTACTGGCAGCCTATAATAAGCAACCCAGGGAAAAGAGTAGCCAGCTCGGGGCCTAGGACCCAGAGACATCAGGCTTCAGCTGGCAGAATGTGCCAGAAGTTCTGACAGAAAATGGGCAGGGAGCCTGCGGGACGTCAGGAAGGGTGGGAATATGCAGAAGCATCCGGTTCCCATCCTGGGAGGCAGGGCAGTGGTGTGGAAAGAGTGTGGGTTTTGGAGAAACAAACCTGATCGAATCTGGGCTCTGCAGCCCTGGATTTAGCAAGTCTCTGTCTTAGGAATGACAATACCCACCTCAGAACCGTGACAGGGGTGTGCCCAGCCTCTGAAGGCTGGCCCCTGGGAGATCCAAAACCATAGGTTTCCATCCCTGCCCGGCGCTCTGGGCTGAGGTGGAGGAAGGGCCTTGAGGATGAGGCTTTGCAGATGGAGGAAGGTGATGAGCAGTGGTCAAGGAAGCTTTGAGCCACCGCAGTGGGAACCCCGCGTGCTATGTGTGACTCCCTTTATTCCCCTCACCTCCAGAGTTGGCCTGAGAAAGAGTGACCCACAGCAACCCCAGGTAGTCCCAGCTGGGTTGCTATGTCTCCTTAGCCTGCTGTGGGACACTCTCTAGCTGTGGCCTAGGGCAGGCCCAGTATCCACAATGACAACCCGGGACCAGAGCTCCGTGGAGAGGGAAGATAGGCCACCTCCAGCCTTGGAGAAAAATACCTAGCTTGTGGGGCCGGTGCTTTCCCGGCACCCCACCCCCACCCCTTTCAGGATGATGGCTCATCCTGCCATCAGTGCCCCTCAATCCCATCTCTAGTCCTTCAGACTGCATTTGTTAGAGTGCCAACCTTTGTCTTTCTGCTGACTGAATTCAGTGACCATGCTCTACACACCCGGATCCTCTGTCTCCTTCATCTTGTCTTCGTAATCAAATCAACTTTGTGTACCCCGCCTCTCACTCTCCTGGTGAACTCCTACTTCAGCCAAACTCTGATGAGTCCCAACACTCCTATGAGCCTTTTGGGCAAAGATTTTCCACCCACACCCATCAGTATGTATAAAGCCTTCTTTTACACCTTTCCCTTATTTGGTCCTTCTCTGACAGTCACCTCTCTTGATCCTTTTCTTCTTGAGTAATTTTTCTTTGGGGATTCCTGATCCCCTGCTGGTTCTCTATCCAGTGCTCTGATCCCTCCTTTACTGGACCCTCTCCCTCCGTCTGGCTGTGCCCCACAGCTCTGTCCTAGATCCTCAAATCAGCCACAAACACTACCTTGCAAATCTTAGTCCCAGAACTGACCTTTTTTCAAACTGTTGAGCTTTTCATTAAATTCATAGAAGGAAAAACCATATAATGAGAGATGGGGGGATGTGGCAACCAGGGAGTGAGAGTCACCTAGGGACCGGGGATGGAGTAATAGGACAGAGAACAGAGTCAGACACCAAAGACCATCTCCAAAGTCACCAGTCATCTCCTCTCAGGCCAATACTGGGCAGGCTCTGCAACAGGGTCTCCACTAGCACTGAGGAGAACTGGGTGTCACCAAAGGCCGCATTCGTGCATGTCTCCCAGAAATATTTGACCTTTTTTCTTACTCATCTCCTTACCAGACACCTTTACGTGGCTTAGCTCCAGGCACCTTCCACAGGTATCTCATGCCACAACCCCCCTTGAGAACCTGACCTTCCTCCTACGTTCCCCTTCACCGTGAGGAGTATTCCTGTCCATCCTGCCACCCAAGCTGGAAACCTCAGTGTTAGCCTAGATTCCTACCCCGTAATCTGTCACAAGTAGTGTAGCAGTCAGCCTCCGAGACGGCCTCCACAGATTCTTGCCTCTTGGTATTCATATCCTTTTATAGCTGCCCTCACACCTGTGTAACTCAGGGGATGTTATGAAAATGACCGAGTGTGACTTCCGAAGGCCAGAACATGTAAGTCACTGTGGCTCCCTCTGTATGCTCCTTGAGCTACTTGCTCTAGGGGAAGCCAGAGGCCACATTAGGAGGCACTTGAGTGGCTCTAAGGAGAGGCCCTCATTTAAGGAAATTTTGGCCTTTTGTCTTACATAAGCATCACCTTGCCAGCACATGAGGGACCAATCTGAAAGATGTTGGCATGACCACAGCTCTGGCCAAAGTCTGACCACAACATCATACCACAAAGACCCTGAGACAGCGCCTCTAGCCAAGCTGAATTCTAGACTGACAAAAACTGGGTGAGGTGGAGAATGTTGACTGTTGTTTTATTACTGTGGTAATTTGTTTTGCAGTAGCAGATAACTAGCAAAGTTATGCCACACCCATCGCAGCCCTTGCATCCTCCCCTCCCCCGGCCTCTGGCTATCAGTTGTCTGGCATTTCTGGCTATCAGTGGTCTCTCCTGAATTTCCATGCAGCATCCACCTCAGCTTCTTGCCTCTGCTCCGAGCCCTATGAACTGTCTTCTACTAAAGCCAGAGTAAAGCTTCTGAAACACGAATCTAGTCATGTTTAAAGCTCTGATCTACCTCCACATTTTGTAGCATCAATTTCACAGGTGCAGCAGACACCTGTGAGCCAGCCCCACCTCTCTTCCCAGTCTTATTTCTACGGAAGGTCACTCACTATCATTTCAAGCCTTTACTGAGGGCAGTGAAGACTTGCTCCTGCTGCTTCCTCTACCTGAGCAGAGTCCCAACTCCAGGTAAACACTCAACCGTCCAAATGGGAATGTGCTGCCACATACTTTGTTTCCAACAATAAAGCTTAAGGAAAGACAGGGCCTTCCATCTAAAATCCCTGCTTCAGACAGAAGTTGCTTTCATTCCCTTTGAGGAATTGGCTTTCCTTAGTAAAACTTCCTGCTGGGACTTCATAACCAAGCAGAGCAGAAGTGTTTCAGATATTGTAGCTCTCAGGGTTCTTAGGTTGGAAGAGATCTTGGACATCATCAAGTCTTCTGCTATTCAAAGTGAGGTCTGCAGGGCAACATGTAGTGGCTTGTTAGACTCAGGCCTCACCAGACCTACTGAGTCAGAAAGTGCATTGTCACAAGAGCAAGAAGACTCATATACAAATTCAAGTTTAGATCTGATCAAAACCTCCATCCCTCTCTTGAGTCCCCTAAACACTTGTCAGATATTGATGCTCTTCTTGAACACCCCAGTAGCGGGAGCACCCTTTCTCCACAGCTGCCCCTTCCATCTTGAGCTTTCTCTACTTAGGTCCCTCAGTGAAAAATTCCTCTGCTTTACCCCTTTCTCCATCTTTTCCACTTCCAATCTCTTACCTCCTCCTTGTCATAGCTTCAGGGACTCAATTCCTACAGCCAGTACCCTTGGCAATCACCTCAGTCCCAAATCCCACAGAAATCATTCAAAAGGTCAAGCGAAATCCCATTTATGTGAATTTTCTTGCCCAATTTTCACTAATGTTTCTGCCTGATGTCTTTAGGTCTGGATTTTAGTACTTCTTCTGTTTGTCTTTGAGCTGTCAGAGTCACAGCCTTCCAGCAAAACACTTGTTTCCAGCAAAACACAGAGCCACCTTGGACTTACAGGGCCTGAGCCTAAGCCTCTCCTTTCTGGACATGTTCTCCTACTGGGCATACATCTTGCAATGATGCAGCTGGGTGCAGGAATTGGCGTTGCTCTGGGCAGAAGCACAGACATGCCTGAGGCCCAGGATATCAACATAGTTCCTCCTGCAAGATGAGGGGAAGTTCTATCCCAGGAGGCTGACCACACAGTACCATGAGTAACTCCTTGCCCTAGAAGAGCACGTTATACCTGGGATGCACACAGCAGGCCTTAGCCCAGGTGGTCTCGTGGTAGCTGGGTTTGGTGAACGGGCAGGAATTATTATGATAATTAAGATGGAAACATAAAGAACCATGGCTTTAGAGTCAGAGCTGGGCCAGGCTACACCAAGTACCCTTTCTGAAGTTTAGTTATGGTATCTGGTGTTGTGACAGGAGAGTCTCTAGCTCCTGCACACACTCCTGGGGTTGAACAGGTGAAAGGAACTGAGCAACAGAAGAAAACCAGGACAAGCATGACTCAAAAGACACCAACAGCCTTATGTCCTGCAGAAAGAGACCAGGACTAGCTCAGCTGTAATTCAAGACCCAGGGTTTACTGTGATGGGACCTTGGCCCCAGCTTGACCCATCTACCAAGAGCCCTCTACACCCTGAAAGCAAAAAAAGAGCCTCACATCTGCCAAAAACTAAACCTAAATCCCCTTCCTGTGCCTTGAGAGTCTCCAGAGACCTTGATCCTTCCTCAGCTTCTCTTGGACTTCAGGGAGCCAGAGTCTTGGGCAAGAAATATCTTTCTTAAACAATCCAGTACAGAGCTGATTCACACATGTGACAACCCATCACACTTTCCGCACAGCCCTCCCTGCCTCCTCTCTGCTGCTGTTGTGGTTGCTGCACCAGTCTCCCCAAGGGGCCCCAGCCTCTCTGCATTCTCTGTACACCACTGAAGGCCCTGGCCTACGGTATAGCGCTCATCTACCCGGGGTTACCAACATCTCCCTACTCCGGAAGCTACTGAGGTCCCAACTCCTTCTGTCCAACCTGGGGACATGTTGCGGCAGGTGTGTTTGAAAGAGTATAGAGTCTGGGGTCCACACCTGGCTCTGCTCCTCATAACCAAGCTGATTTTGGACAAAAGCTCTGCCTGTCTCTCTGTCGCAGTTGCTTTAATGGTGAAATAAAAAGAGGCCACCGCCCATCAAGATATCAGAGCAGCACTGAATCCTTTACCACATCTACCCTGCATTTGGTCTCCTGGAAACTCTCGGGTGGGAGTAGAGAGCAGCAACTTTGCCAAGGACAACATCCTGCCCAGACTTGTGAGCCAGAGCCCAGCCCTGCACCTGCTTTCTTTCCATCCCTTGAAGGCAAGCGATAGACTCGGTAACTTTGATTTTTTTCCAGTCTTGTGTCTTTATACAAGCAGGAACTCTGATTCTCAATTTTTTCATCTGTAAAATAGAAGTAGCCAGTCACTCACTCCCAGTTCTTTGGTCAAACAATGTGTGAGAGTGCTTTGTGAGCTGTAAAATGACACATAGGATCAGAAAGGATCAACTCACACCATCACCTCCTCCACCTGTGACCATGGCAGGCATTACTAATTGATCGCACTGTTCTTTCCCTTAGAATCTGGATACAACCTTAAGATCACAGTCCAGGCCAGTGATTCTCATTAGAATCCCTTGTTGTTTTCAAAAATTACAAGTGAATGCTTAGGACTTAATCATAGTGACCTGTTTCACTTACTTGGGAGCTCAGATCTCAGTATTTTTGAAGGTTCCTAAGTCATTTTTCAGCCTGTATAGAGAACCACTACTCTTAGCAACCACTGCCAACTAATCATGTCAACTTGAAAAAGATGTCATAGTGGTCATCACCACGACTCATTGCCCTCAGTGTTCCCCTGCCTCGGACTCCGTGTAGGGCTTCTGACTGTTTTCTGTGCGAGGCTCTACTCAGTCTCTGCAGCTTTAGGAAATGGAGTCAGGATCCAAGATAACCCTGCCTACCCAGGAAATCCCTTTGATCCCTGGAGCATAAAGGGATGGTAAAAGAATTGCTCATTCCCTCCCTAAATCTGGGTGATAAACTAGTAGCATCTTCCTGCCATCCCACTTCACTCTGTACTCCGGGAAAGGCAACAGGATGGTAGAGGCAACAGGCATATGTAAGCCTTCACTGAAGAGCTGGCAAAGTCTTTGCCCAGAGCTGGAAACACACATGCACACACATAGGCTCATATACACACATTTGCTTTACCAACCAAGGAAGCAAATTGTCACTGAGTCTTGATTCAGCACCCTCCTCCACCTTCACCTGCTAGATAATGGCATGGACTTCTAGGCCAAGGGCCTAAAGGAAGACAAGGGGTGGCTCTGGCTGACAGGTGCTTCCTGGATGGTGGAGGTTTCCAGATGACTTCGGTGACCTTGCCCTAAGCCATAGCCATACTCTGATTGTTCAAGCTGCCAACCCAGCCCACTGAACCCTTCCTCCAGATCTTCACTTCCATCTGCCATTACACTGCCTCTTCTTGCCCTTAGAACCAGGAGGCTCTTCTCTGTAACTGAAACCCTCTGCCCTGTCCCACACTGTACCATGAGCATGGCTATTCTGCAAAGGGACTGGTGCCTGCTGGCTGGCCGTAGAGACTTTGCCTGTCCTTCCTCCCCTTCCACTCAGTAACTAGAGACAGAGCAGCCTGGAGAAAACTCTACCCCCTCTTTACACTCCTCCTCCCCACATTGCAGGTCTGACAATCATGACAGTTGTCCCTTGGGTGAACAGGGGCTTGCCTGGGGAAGTGCCAACTGCACAATCGCTGAAAGCTAGTCTTCCCTGACCCCATAGAGGGCCCCAACTCACTCTACACCTCTCTAGTTTTGGCATCCAAGAACTTTCTATCCAACTTCTTTTTCAGCTCAGGGGCCCAGGATGTGGGACTTGCACTGGCTCCACCTAATTCCTATTGACCCCTGGAAGCCAGGCAGAAGGGAAAGGGAAAGGGTAGGACAAATACAGACACCCACCAGGAAAGATCCCGTCCTAGAAAGAAGGGAGGGTCCTTGCTGGGAACATGGTCACTTCTGTCCACAGTTCACACCGCCATCAGAAGCCACAAAGCAGGCTGCATACACCCCCTTGTCTACTTCTGCTCCTCCCCAGCCTCCTGATGCCTGCTATGCTCCCCACTCTATTGCCTGGTATCCCAGAAGGACTTTCTCCCTCCCCTCAGCCACTGGTGCTCAAAGTTTGTTATTCTGATCTACAGAGAAAACTGAGCTGGAAATACAGGCTGCATGGGCAGTATCCAGGGGTGCGCTTGTGTGTGTGGGTGCTTGTGCTATGTGTATTCATGTGTGTGCATCTATGTTGTGTGTGTCTGTGCATGGTGATATGAGCATCTGAATTGTGGTACATGTGCACACTTTCAATACACAGAGACCAAGCCATGAGATTGTGCTGTTTATTGAGGATGCAACAGGAAGAGCCTTAAAGAACACAGGAGAAGTGAACAGTGTCCCTCTTCTGTGTCTGGGTGCAGGAGAGTGAAGAGAGAGACCCAGAGTTGTGCTTGGTCCCACTCAGAATGAGCCATGATGCTGTGTCAGGATGGTGTGGGCCTGGGTTGCTGTTGCCTGGCCGTCCTTCAGTCCTACTCCTGAACACAGAGCCAGCCCCCAGCAGAGGCAAGAGCTGAGATGAAGTCCCAGCATGTGAGGAGCATCAGTCTGAGGCCCTGGGAGCCCAGCAATATAATGAGGACTGACACAGGGATGGCAGAGGAGGACGAGGTGGAGCTGCGCTGGGCTGGGCTACCTGTGTGGCTGGGGGAACCACAGCCAAGGAGACGGCCCCTGGGGAGATCTTGCACCAGGCATGGTGGTCCAGACCTGTCCAGGCTCTGAAGACACAGACGGGAGAATTGAATTGGCAGCCAAAGCGAGGGGCTCAGAGGTAGGACCAGCGGGGTGGGGGTGGGGCTGACAGTGGGGGTGGGGTACAGAACTGGGGTCCTGCGGTTAGGGAGGGCATGGACAGCCCTCTACCGACTGCCTTTCTTGGAGGGGGTGCTCAGGCTGGAGCCTTTGCCCAGGGTATCCTTGTATTCACTGGCACTGCTCCGGTTCCTGCCCTCTCCACCACGGACACTGCACACGCCGGAGATGCAGCTGGTGCTGTTAGCTACGTAGCCACCACTGACAGTGCTGGGACGTAAGCCATAGCCACTGCTGCCACTGGTGCTGCTGATGATGGCTGCAAGAGGAAAGCTGGGGTCATTATCCACAGGCACAGCTGGGTGTCCAGGCACAGCTTGGGTGTCCAGGTCACAACCGCTCCATCCCCTTAGGGAGAATATCCCAAAGACACCTTCCCCCATGCCCTGACCTTGGCTTCTTCAACTTACAGCCAATCTGACTGAGACATGCCCACTAATGCTAAGAGCCCCATCCCCTTGATTCAGGTACCCATGGTCTTCTGGACACACATGCTCTATCTCTCTATAAGGCTCTGCTGAACTCCCAGACTCCAACCTCTTTCCCCTGCAAGCTTCCCAACAGACCACAGCGCTTTCGTTAATTCTTGTAGCCCTACTGAGAAACCCAGTTCCGATGCTCGCCTTGCTCTCTGAGATCCCCCATTCTGTAATTTCCAAGCCCAGTTCTGATTGCAACTTGCAAACTCAGCTTCCCCCTCAGGCCCATTTTCTTAGAACATGCCCTTTCTTTCCTCAGTCCTGACAGCAACAGCTATCCCACTAGGGACAGAGGATGATAAGGACAAAAGAACCCTGGGAAAGGGACCTGATTTCTGGCTATGACTCTGCCATCTGGCTTTATGATCTCAGGCAAAGCTTTTCCTTCTCTAGTTCTTAGATCCCTAATGTATACACATGGGGTGTGACTAAGATCGCTTCTCATGTGCAGATTCTACAATGTTAGATCAAAGCATACAAATACTTACAGATGCTGACCGGGGAAGGATATTCTCCTGACATCCTATTAAGGAGAGAAGTAAAAAATAAGAGAAAGTAGTTAAGCAATCCACAGTCTCTTCAAAGCTATTATTCCACTAGCCTGTTAAGTGTTTCTGATCCCAATGGGCATCTGTAGAAACTCCAGGCCTTCTTTGATACAGAGTCTGAGAAAATTTAGAGGGCCATCCCTGAATCTTTGTGGGTAACCAGATAACCTGAGTAAAATAATAGCTTGCAGGTGGTACACATGTTGGAGCACTACACCAGGCCCAAATACCCAGGCTTCCCTTCTCCTTAGCACATCGGGGAAACCAGTGATTGCCCCAACATACCTCTGACAAGCTCCTAGCCTAGACAGATAAGGAAGATGGAAGAACCCTGATAGATAAATGAGGTTTTGGAGGCCAAAGCATGTCACATAGCATCTCAGAGCCTGGGTTGACATAAGTACTCTTAGCGTGAGTGGCTACTCATACCTACTCATGGCTAGCATCGTCAATTATTAGTCTTCCTTCTGTTACTGCCACTCAAGGGGCCTCCTGCTCAACTATAGCCAGCCCACCTGCACTCTTCACTCTCTAGCAACTTGCGGTAGGTGGCGATCTCCATGTCCAAGGCCAGCTTCAGGCTCATGAGTTCCTGGTACTCCCTCATCATCCGGGCCAGCTCATCCTTGGCCTGGTGTAGGGCGCCCTCCAGCTCATCCAGTTTAGCCCTGGCATCCTTGAGAGCATTGTCCCCTCGCTGCTCAGCATCAGCGATGGCTGTTTCCAGGTTAGAAGCCTAAATGAAGAATTAGAGCAGTTAGTAAATTGAAAGAAGTCACTGGCTTCATCTGTATCCAAACCTTTGAGATCCCCAGGCAGAGATGCAACCGCTACCCAATGCACACAACATCTCTGGTCTAGTTAAAGGGGCTGGCAAGTTCTTCCTTAGCTCTAGCTCCATGCTTTGTGTGCAGATGTTTATGGTAGTGAGAAATCATGCCCCGAGAGCAGAGCCAATGGAGCACCACTTTAGTTCAAGGCAGAGGTGTTTATTGAACCACACTGTGCCCAGAGAATGAGCATGAAGATGAGCTTTCTGCTCTTGCATATTAAAGCCCAAAGGAGACATCATTGGATTATAGTGTGGTGGGTGCAATGGCAGCAGCTGCCCAGGTGTGTGGGCCCACAGACCAGGACCATGGGGAAGGAGACTCCCCAAGAGCAACTATTATTTGCCAAGTGCTCACTGAATGCCCAGTGCTAGCTCAGTGCTGCCCATTCCACTTACTACTTGTGTGGTGAAGACAGGTGCTTATTCATGTTCATGGAGCTACAAACTACTAAAGCCCATGGGAGACCTGAGAGAACATGAAACAGAAGAACCAGTCTCCAGGTCAAGAGACCTTGGTTCAGAGCACATCTCTAGCACTCCCAGCTCTACAATTCACTTACCCACTGAGTCTTACTTTCATCATCTGTGATATGAAGATGGTAATTGTTGCCTCTTAGGGTCTTTGTGAGAATTAAATGATAAAACAATAGGCACTACTGCTGTCTTATTATATATGTGCCTTTGTGTACCGCCTGCTAATGTCAAGGCTGCCTCCTGTATTCCTGGGAGTACACCCTAGGAAGTCTTTAGTTAGGGTGCTTTAATGGGTTCTCCCTGAGCCCATGTCTCCTTCTCAATCATTACATCAAATGTTTATTGAGCTGCTGTGCTGGGCAGGCACTGTGCTAAAAGCCAGCAAGGCATAAAGTAGCCAGCTCCACACACTTTGAAGATACCAATATGCAAAGCAGCAACTATTGTTGGTTTTCTGTTGCTTTGTCTATAATTCAATTCTGATCATACTGCTATTGTACTACTTTGTGCCTCTTTGTTAATGCTTTCCGGTTTCTTTTTTTTTTTTTTTTTCGGTTGTTGAGATGATTAATTGTTTGACCAGTTTTGCATGTCTGTATCTGTGTTCGTGAATATACACTTCGAAGATATCAATAGGTAAAGCAACAACCATTGTTGAGTCCCTGTCACCTTGTCTGTAAATCAGTTTTGGCAGTACTGGGGATTGAACTCAGGACCCTGCGCCTGCTAGGCAGGCGCTTATTCCACTGAGCTATATCCCCAGCCCCTGTAAATCAGTTTTGATTGCACTATTTCTTATGCTACTTTGTGTCTGTTCGTTAATATGTCTTTGTTCTTTTACTTTTAAAATAAAAAAGAAAAAAGTAGCCAGCTCCTTGCCCCATATCAGTCTAATGGGGGTAGGGAAGAGGCAGGTTCTGGGAAAGTGTGTCAAGTACAGGGAACCACAAAGGCCTGGCAAACACACAGCTGTAGAGAAGGTCCCAGCCCAGTCTGAAGGGCAAGAGGAGGATTCCTGAGGGAGGGAGCTTCAAACCCAAGGTGAGGAGGAGAGAAGTGCCCCAAAGACAGCCTGCTCTTAGGGCTGGGAGTAGTGATCTCCTTGTCCTCCTCTGCTCTTGGGGCAGGTATCAGGTTGGCTCCTATTGAACCCATCCGTCTTGTGCTCCACTCTGCACTCTGGCCTGTCCCGGGCCCCAGCCAAGGTCCCTTACCTGCTTCTTGGCATTCTCAATCTCTGAACGGAGCCTCTGGATGAGCCGGGTGAGCTCTGTGATCTCATCCTTGGTGTTTTTGAGGTCATCTCCATGCCGGCCAGCTGCCAGCTGCAGCTCCTGGAACTGAGGACCCCAAGCACAGAGTCATGGGTGAGCGTGGAGAATGTAATGGGAGTACATGAAGCCTCCAGGTTACTGATTTCATGAGGTCACCTAACTGGTCACTTCCTCTATTGTGGAACCATCAAACCCAGCCCAAATGCTAGTTAATAACACTCCCAGCTCAGTCGCAACTCAGCTCACCTTGGTCTGGTACAGGGCCTCAGCCTCAGCCTTGCTTCTCAGGGCAATGTCCTCATACTGAATGCGGACCTCATCGATGATGCTGTCCAGGTCCAGATTCCGGTTGTTGTCCATGGACAGAATGACAGACATGTCACTGATGTGGGACTGGATCTGAGCCATCTCCTACAAGGGAAATGGAGGTGGTCTCTCAGTTTGACCACTAACAAAGGCAAGTTGAGCTTACCCAAGCAAGGTGAGCAAATTCAGTGATGCCAGTTTAGGCCTGAAATCCATAACTGTCAACTCCCTGGGCAAATTTCCTGCTGTGTTTCAGACAGATTCTTACTACCGTGGAATGGGGCCTGCCCCATCCCTTCTTACTCAGAAGGTGGAGATTAAGGAGCCTTAAAGGACTGAGACAGGGGATGGATAGATGACTGGGAGACCTGCTGCATCTCTCCCAGTGCCCAGGGAATAGTAGTGATTAGCTTCCCACAGAAGAATGTATCGAAGATTCAGACTTACAGCTTCAAAGAGACACTTGTAAAACTTAATGTCCTGGTCCATGGAGTCCACCTTGGCCTGAAGCTCCACCTTATTGGCATAAGCAGCATCCACATCCTGAAAGATCCCCCAGCCAACCCCAGTCACTTCTGATGCAGCCAGGAACATAACATCTGTCCCCAGCCTGAGCACCTTGCTAGGCAAGTCGACAGCCTCCTTTCCTCGTGTAGCCCATGAAAAAGATGGAGGAGCTAAAGATTCAGCCCCTTTCCTCCAGCCTGTCCTGAGATCCTGCTCTATCACCAGCAATGGGATACCCCTCTCAGGAAGACAACCCTAGCCAGGGTACTATCAGAGACAACCTGTGACGTCTGAGCCAGGTCCCCAGGATGCAGGGGAGCCCCTTCATGTTAGGTCCCTTTCATTTTTTTCTGTTGGCAAGATTTTCATCACTATTTCTGCCTTCCCTCACTATTTCTGCATCCACTCACTTTGGGACTGCTAGCAGAGCACACTGGCAGGCTCACACCCACCCCCTGGCACCAACCAGTCCCTGTACTTAAGGCTGTCCTCCCCTCACCTTCTTGAGCAGCACAAACTCATTTTCTGCAGCAGTCCTCTTGTTGATCTCCTCTTCATACCTGTGAGAAAACTGGGGCTCGTTGGCTCATTCTTTTCACCAAAAGCCCTTGTTCCCCAGGGAAGACCCAGAGTGAGAAATGGCATCCCAGCTGGAAGCACAAGGAGTGGGAGGTACAGAGCCCTTGGCAGTGGGACCAGCCAGGCAAGGAAGGCTTCCTGGGTTGGGGACATGGGCCAAGTTCAGAAGAAGGGAACTGTTGAAGATCCGCCTTACAAAATGAAGAAGTCTGTGGAGCAAGTGCCCCTGGGAAATCTCAGAGGAAGCAAGAGCAAGCTGTCCTTCTTCCCTTCTAACTTGAAGAAAGCATGGCATGTGATGGAGGGTTCCCCATGCCTGTCCTCAGTCTTTCCTAGGCTAGTCAGGGAGGTGAGTATAATGAACCTCTTTTTCACATGTAAAGACTCAGAAGCTCTGGAAAGTGTGAGAGGCTTACCCATGTTCTCTCTCACCCAGACCAAGAGATAATCCTCCAACCACTTTCCAGCTAGCTGACCATGTGTCCTGAGAACCAGGCAAGTAGGACAGGAGCAAGGAGCATGTCTCAGATTTGTTAGGGTGATTCTACTTGGTATGACCACCCAACGCCTCCAGGAATGTTAAACTAGAGTGACTGCCAGGGTCCCTTAGAGGAATTGAGACAGGTGTCCAATCACGGCAGTCACACCCCAGTCACGGCAGTCACACCTCACTCACCTCTTCTTGTAGTCTTCCACCACATCACGTACGTTCCTCAGCTCTGAGTCCAGCCTCACCCTGTCTCCAGACAGTGTCTCCAGCTGCTTCCGCATGTTGCTGATGTAGCCTTCAAGAATGGGCTCCAGGTTGTTCTTGCAGTTGTTCAGGTCCAGCTGCTGCAGCAGCTCCCACTTGGTCTCTAGCACCTGGTTCTGCTGCTCCAGGAAGCGCACCTGGAACCCAAAACCCAGTTACAGTTGAGCCCCCAGACAGGTGCACCTGGCTCAAGATCATTGTGCAAATGCTGTGCCTTCCCGATCTCCCTAGCCCCTTAACACAGCTGCATGGACCAAGAGAAATGAACCCTGCTTAGGGGAGAGGAAACTGAGGCATGGGGCAGCATCACCTCTTTCCAAGGCTTGTTAAGTTGTGGAGCCCAGAACGGAACCAGACATGAGTCCCTGTACCTCACACATCCAGTCATCATAGCCACCATGTCTATAACAGTGCAGGATGTGAGCCTGCCTGGAAACACCACGACAGAGCCAGGCCAGGCCCAGCTTTTTAGAAAGGGCGACCTTTTCATGACATGCCGGACTCAGTGAGGCCTGAGTCTAGAGCTTTTGAATACTTTCAATTCCAGTGCCAGGCCCCAAGTCCATCTATGCTCACAGCCTCTCCCTTCCCCGCCTTCCCCAGAGCAAGCATGGCATATGCAGAACATGGTGAGAGGCTCCTGCTGAGCCAGGAAATTCACCACAGGGACTGACCTGCATGTACCTCTCTTGTCTGATCTGGGGAGTCACAATGTCTAAAATGTGACTTTTTAAAATATCTATCTGCGTACAGTGACTTCTTAAATAAGGTTTTGTTCTCCCAAATCAGAAGACACATAGCATGGAAACACTGAGATTCAGCATTGAGACAGGATTATCCACCAGCAGATCATCCAGCCCTTGATGTGATTTAACAGATCCTGAATCCTTTGTAGATGCCCATGAACATTAATCACAAAGTAAATCTGCATCTCTGAAACCACAGTACATATTTGCACCACTAGAGCCATCTGAATTGCATCAAATTCAGCATCTTCTTCAGCTGCCTGAGGTTAAGGGATTGTATTTCTCCTGAGACTAAAAATCACTAAGGAACAATTCAGGCTTTGCACCTCCTTCCCTCTGCCTCGAGGCAACTACCTTTGTGAAAAAATCTGTCTTTATGTCCATCTTTTTTCCATGTCTCTGGACATCCCCCTCTTTGTAGGGCCTGACCATTGCAGCCTTGAAGCAGTCCACTCCCCCTCTCCCTAGGGCACAATCCTCAGAACATCTTGATCTCCCACATGACAGGGCTGGAGGAATAAGAAGCTGCAGAGGCAGCCCAGGCCTCTGAGGCTGAGCAGAAGGCTGGAGGGTATCCTCTAGGTAAGAAGGCTGGAGCTGCAGTGGCAGGTGGCAGGCCTATCTCTGAGGCCCCGTGGCCCAGGCTTTGTCCTGTGCTGACCTGTCCTTGATGTTGGACTGTCCCCAAGCCAATAGAGTCCTCTACTCTCTGCCCCTGTATCTGAAGGCAGGAGACAGAGGAACTGGCCCTGCTTTTCCTATCCTCCTAATAGCACTGGGCCCAATATTGGCCTCCTGTCTTTTCTGACTCATAAAACAGGGGTAATCATTTCTTATCTACCCAAATCAGGAGGCTATCTGGACTAGAAGATCTCTTACACTCTCTCCTAGACTCATGATTCCTCTCCTTTTCAGCACCCCTTCCCTGCCTTCTGGAGATAAAAAGATAGTAACAAGAACCACCATTTGGGAGAGTACTTAGAATTTGACAGGCATTGTGCCAAGATCTTCACATGCTTTTTCTTTTCTGAACCTAATGAACCCCAGCAGGTAGATTACTATCTCCACTTAGAAATGAGGAGATAAAGTCTCAGACAAGTACACTTCACAAAACCACACTCTTAGTCAGTGTCAAGGCCAGGGTTGAGGTCAATTCAGACTTCAGAGCACTATGGAAGCTTCTCCCCCACAGTACTCTTCTGCCTCTCAAGCAAGACCTTAACAAGCTGAAAGACCCATGGCAGGAATACCTGAGAAGGGCCCAGGAAGATGACATGGCAATGCTCCTCATACACCAGTCAAGTAACTGGCAAACAAGGCCACTGTGTGTGAGAGGTCGGGCTTCTCTATCTATTCTGGAGTAGGTCCTTGCTCACTGCTCTTTGCTGCACACAGTCTAAGGGCCCCTGGGCTTAGCAATGGGACCAAGCTGGCCTTTAAGAGTAAAGACCAGGGTCAGGGATATAGCTCAGTGGCATAAGTGGGGATATAAGTTCAAGTTGCCTGGCAACCCTGAGGTCATGAGTTCGCTTTCAGGTGGTACCAAAAAAAAAACCAAAACCCAAAAACCAAACAAACAAACAAAAAACAAATTAAAAAAGAAAAAGAGTAAATCCCAGATCTCTTCCCTTCAGATTTCTGGCTGATTTCCCAAGAAGCCTCTGCCAGTAGGAATTAAGCCTACCTTTGTCATCTCTCTGAGAACGCAACACAGAATCTTATATAAGACATCCTAATAATGAAAAGCAGTTTCCTTGTCCAAAGTAAGTGGCTCCTCACATTCAACCTCAAGCCCCGCTGCCCTAACAAACTCATATTCCAAGAAGGGAAAAGGGAGCTGTTTACAGGTTCCTCTGGTCCTACAAGACCCACCTTGTCAATGAAGGAGGCAAACTTATTGTTCAGCGCCTTGATCTGCTCCCGCTCCTGGGCACGCACTTTCTGGATCTCCGGGTCGAGCTCCACATTGAGGGGTGCCAGGAGGCTCTCATTGACAGTGACCTGGTGGATGCCTCCAGGTGGGCACACGGTCTGGCACACAGGCCCCAGAGCCACACTGCCAAAGATGCTGCCAGCAAAGCCACTGGGCCGATTGCGGCCAAATCCAAAACCTCCATTCTTCCCGCTGCCACTGGCCACGTTGAGGGAGATGCTCCGGGCACCCCCCAGGTTGTAGAGGCTCCGGCTGCCAAAGCCTCCACTCAACCCTTTACCCCCTGCCCGGTAGGAGGATGAGCTTCCTCCAGAGAGCACTGCGGAACAGCCACTGAAGCCTCCCTTGGTGATAGCTCCTGGCTTGCAGGTGAACTGGCGGCTCATGGTGCTGGTGGAGATGGAGCTTAGGTGCAAGAGAAGGAAGGCAAAATCCCACAAAGGCTCTGCTGGCTTCAGGGAGGACTGACAGGTGCCTTTATATGTGCTTGGAACTGGGCTTGAGGCTGGGCAGTCAAGGGCTTAATTCGTGGGTTTGGCTTGCCTGGGAGCAAGAAGTCATTTTCTCTGTGCTGAGCTAGAGATCAGGCCTCCCCACCTCTGAAACAACATGAAACCTTCAAATTGCTGGGCTTGCATGCCTTGCTCATGTAATTTGGGTCTTATCTAATTAACTTGCTGTTATAGGGTAATTTGCCCCTGGCCTCAACTCTCTGGGGGGATGTCATGGCACATCACCATCTTGGTCCTGATTAATCTTCTCTGGGTTGTTGGCTTCCTGCCCAAGCTCAGGGAACAGAAGTGATCTTGACTTCCTTGGTCAGGGCAGGCCACTGAGTAGAGTATCTAGGGGCTCTAGTCAGAGATATATCTTCTTCTTTCCCAGAAAGGGGTAGACTGTTTAGGAAATGATCCTCGTGGAGACTTCGGCCACACCAGGCAGCCACTGTCTTTGCTGGGGAGTTGGGGTGGAAGAACCCCGTCCCTGGAATGGGGCATGAACCAGGCCAGCACCAGCCATGGATGTGTCACAACCCTGTGCTTCTGCACATTCTCAGGAGACCCAGATGCCCACACTTGGTCTCTCTCTCCAATGTCCACAATAAGACAGCCTGGGGACTGTGGAGTGGCACAAGCCCCTCACAACCTGGAGAAAATGAGGAAAACATAGGGGAATGGAGATCGGGGGGGACTCAACGACCCAAGGTACAAAGCAGACAAAGAGAAAGGGAGGCCCAAGGCCTGAATTACAAGAACAGATCCCTGAGTGGTCCATTTCAATATTTCTCTCTCTCCTGTAATGTATACCTGCAAATGAGAGTTGAAGCTACCTGAGGACAGGAATCACCTGGTTAGCCCTTAATTAAGAAGTTGCTGTCAATGTGAGCCCTAATTCCTGCACTATCTTCCCAGGCCCAAGGGCGAAGAACAGAGGCTAGCTGGGCCCCCCTATGACACCAGTGCTTGATACAGATTCAGGCCAGAAAGGCCACCCACCACAAAGAGATGAGTAGTGTGAGCACAATGCCATCCTGCTCCAGAAAGTCCTATGTGCTTTCTCCAAAAGGCCTGCTCACTGTCCTCTCCATCTTAGGTCACTGGCCGTGACTGCCCTATTATCTCATGATCCTGTCTCTGAAGATTGCCTTGTCAGCCCAAAGGCCCCTGATGAGCTCTAGGCCAGGGCACAGGAGGGAGAAGAATTCCAAGACAGGATAGGTCAGGTTTTCTCTCCTTTTACTTAAGAGATTGTCCCTCCTCTGCCTTCCATCCCTGCTCCTTTCCACCTTCCACCCCCACTCTCCTCTCACCCACTCTTGCTCCAAAGCCCTCATTCTGCCTTCCTCAAAGAGGTCTTTTGGGTTCCGCCTACCACCCTCAGCCCTTGGCACATTCTTGGCTATATGGAAGGAGAGTGACCCTATGAACAGCTCCCATGATTTCCTTTGAAGGCCACATCACATATCATCACATATCAACCTTTGTGTGAATGGTAGACCCAGACCTAAGGTCACCTATACACCCCTCCTTCCCTCCCTCCTCTACCTCCTTGTCGACCTCTACTGAGTCCATGCTGCACCCAGTATCACACCAGTGCTGGGGACATGGGAGTGTGTGGTATACCACTAAAGACTTCAGTGCTCTTGGAATGCTCCTGGCACAGCAGTCTTCCACCAGTGACTCTGCAGCTGTATTTCTCTGATGTGAATGGCAAAGCCCCAGCCTAGTTTTTATGTCCTGCTGCTGCCCCTGCCCCATCCAACAGCCCTTTTCCTTGCTGCTTGCCACCTGATCAAGGACATCTCACCCACTGGCTTCATTTTTACCTCCGACATTTGCCAAGCCATTCCCACCCAGCCAGGACCCTCTCTCCCCATTTCTTCCCACCCAAAGCCTTCTGCTCAGCTGAAATCCTGCTGGATGCACTGTCCCCTCTCCTCTGCCTCCTGGCTCCTCTACGTGTAAGATTGATACCTATGTGTCAAATACTGTGTTCCTGGGGTCTGGGTGAGGCTCCATGAGCCCATGGACACCTAACCTCCATACCTTCCCTCCAGGGCCAGGGTCAGCGTCAGCCTCTGAACACCACATCCTGGGGCAGGAGAACAAGAGAGCAAATGGCTCCCAGCAGGAAAAGCAGCCAGACAGCAGAGAGGGTATGTTAGGCCTGCGTCTGTCTGGAGTGGCAGCAGGAAGAATCTGGGTGAGGTAACGTGGTGGATTGGTTCAACGTGCTGGATTCAAGAGGGAACCTGTGCTGCAGGTGCTTGAATCCCACTCTGTCACTCTCCTTTGCCTCGCATCTGGGAGCCCCAGCATCCCTAGCTAGGAACAGGAAAATGAACTCTAAAGCAAAAATGGTAACACTTATATGTGTTTATCTACATAAAGTGTTCCCTCAGTCTCTGGTACAAACTCAAAGCCCAACAACTGTCATCAATGACTAAAAGTAGGGAGTAAAGCAGAACTTATCCAGTCCTCTCTCCTGCCTTCCTCTCCCATGGGGCATCTGGCTCAGCACATTCTCACATGGTGGCATTAGATGCTGAGAACAGGGAAAGGGTGGCATACTCACATGCCCGGGCTCTCCACTCAGACCATTCTTGATGCTGGAAAACTTCTCTATTAGAAATAACATTTACAGCCACTGTCTAGCAAGTGCCTGCCAAGCACAAAACTAAGTAGAAAGCACTTCATAAACATTATCTCATGTCCACTGGTATTGATTTATTTATCAAATATTTATCAAACATCTGCCAAGTACTGAGAGGGGCAATCCAAAGTTTCCTGCCCTCTAAGAATTTGGTCTCTTTGTCCTTGGTCTTGGCTTCCCTCCAAATACAGGTATCCCAGGAAGAAGCAGCTCATCAAGCTATTAACATGTTAGCATGAGTTAGTTAATCAGATACTGGCCATTAAAAAGGAAACGCCCAGTGTTGGTGATGAGGCTGATGACACCAGGCAAAGCTGTAAGAGTTCTACAACACCGACAGGAAGGGTGGGCCCAGGTGGGGTTCCTGGGGTGTTTATAACCCGCTGGAGGGGAGGAGAAGGGTGGACAAGACTTCAGGTGACCAAGGTCACAGAGGCCCTGCCCTTCCCCTACTTTAATTAAGACCTGGGGAGATTTGGGTGGCAAGAGGCAGAGCTCCTGATTTGGGAGGCTTTGGGGCTAATGTGGTCCAGCTTTCTGTGTGAGATTTGACTTCTGAGCAATGCTTGGTGTCTTAGTTACTTTTTTCATCCCTAAAACAAAACACCCAGTGCTCCAAGTTAAGGGGGGAAAAGGTTTGCTTGGCTCACTATTTGTAGATATTTCAGTCCATAGTTAGCTGGCTCCAAGGCAGGTTGGCATGGCAGACAGGCACCACAGAAGGGAAAGAGTTTATGGCAGGCAAAAGGTAGCAGAGCAAGCCAGGAGGCAAGATAAGCCTCTTTCTGTGGCTTATATTGTACTCAGTCTACCAGGATTAGTGTGGACTGGTTTAGTAATCACCCACCCTTAATTTTATCATCCTTAATCCTAGCATTGCACCATGAATCAATCACACAATCTAGATTCAGCTACCTCTGAAAAAGCCCCACCTAGGACTGAATGAGGCTTTGTGGGACATCTAGACCCAAAGCATAACACTAGGCCAGCACAGACATCTTTGAGCCACAGTCTCACTCATCTGTGAAATAGTTGAGGGGAGGGCTGTCAAATTAGAGAGTCAAATCTCTAAGGTACCAGGAACATCTAGGTTGGACATTAAGGAAAGATAAAGTGGCTTGTTAAATAAATTACATGTGCATGGTTCTTGGCTTTATAGCCAAAGGTTTTATTGGTTTACATGAAAAATTTGTAGTTTTCTTTGTATTCATATTTCTGTATCCATGATGGTGGCCACTTTGACGCACAGCTCTGACCAATACATTTGTTGTCCCTTTTAGGTTTCTTGTGTCCCCAAGGAGAAGGCCTCAGAAAGAAAAGAGCAAGAGTATTTAGTACAGTACAAGAGGGTAATTGGGTGAGAAGAAACAGGAATGCGTAGAGAAGAGACAAGGCTTGGAACACTAAATCCGTGAGGAATTTCTAGAGAACAGGATTTGGATTCCAATCTTTTAAACCAAAAAAGGCTTGGATGAACTGGTGAGAAATAGGGAAAATGGCCCAGGGTGGCAGTAGGAAGGTCACTAGTGAGAAAAAGACCCACTGGAGCAATCATGCAAAAAGTGCAACCCTGGGTGGAAGATCTCTAGGGCCCAGGCTGTGCTCTGTGATTAAGGCAAGTGACAGAGAGACACTGAGGGCTGTTGAGCCAGGAAGACCCTAATATTTCTGAAAAAGGAGAATCTAGCTGCTGTGTAGGTAGGATTGGGACATGGGGAGAGGCTTGAGGCACTGAGAGAGGGGCAGGCAGTTCTCTGAGCAAAATAATTGTCTTCAAAATTAGAGAGAATGAGCTGGGCAACTTGGATGACATCAGTCCAGGTCCTGTTGCCAGCTCTCCTCAGCAGATGGATCCGGGACATGTGCCTGTTTCTGTGAGTCTTCCAGAAGTCCACCCCCTCACAATACCACACGCTCCTGTCATTTCAGGTAGGCAGTGCCTCAGCCCAAGCCAGCCTGGGGGACCACAGTCCCTGGGGGAACTTGGCCACAATCAGAGCGACTCAGTAGGAGGCAGAACAATTGCTCTGCAAATTTGCTGCCGACAAGGTCAAAGGTGAACTCACCCCCAAAAGAGCTGGGGTATAAAGGATAGGGGACATCCTGCCAGCAGTGATGGTCAAGAAGTGCCTCTTGGAACACCCTGTCCCCGCTGGGCTCTGGGGCCAGAATGACTTCCTTTTAGCTTTGCCGGCTGTCACCTTCCTCTGTGCCTCTAGGAAAGCACGTGGATGTGGGACTTTGAGGACACAGGTCCTGACCCCGCCTTGGTCATTCAGGAGCTGTGTGACCATGATCAGGTCTCCTACTTTCCTGTCTCTGTTTCTGTATCATTAGGTGGGGACATCTATAGTTGCTCCACCTACTCCCCAAGGTGGATAGAAGACACTGTAAATAGTAATAATGACCGTGACAATGACAGTAGCTAGCACTTAGGCAGTGTCCCTCTGCCAGACCCTGTTCTAAATGCAGCACATGTGTTAGTTCACATCACCCACCCAACAGCCCTATAAGGTTGGTCCTATCATTTTCCTTGCTTTACAGATGCTTAAACTGAGCATCTGTAGGCCCAAGGAAGTTAAGCAACTTACTCAAGGTTGCACAGCTAGCGATGGCTGAGCAGGTTTCAGACCCAGGAGCTCTTGACCTCCTCATCATCCAGACTCTCTGTGCTCCAATGTGTAGTGCAGGTCTCTGCTCTGGTGCAGGTGCATATATCCCACTCTCACCTTCAACAGCCTCTGCTTCCAGTTCTCTTCTGTTCTTCTACACTACACCTGAACCACACTCCAAAACACTGATCTCAGCACTTTCTTTTCCAGATAGGTTCTCCCTCCAACCTAGTGTCTGTTGTCCTCTATTTCAGTGGTCTCATCTTCACATATCTTCAATACATTCTTTTTCAGGTATTGCCATGGAAAGGAGAAATGTACACAAGCAAGGCAATCATTCATTAGTTCAACACCCCAGAGACCAAGAAGGCATAAGAGTTGAGCCTAATAGAATGTCCCTTTCCAGGAACCGGCACAGCTTTCCAGCAACTCCCATCAGAAATCGGCTTTTTAGCAGCAGCAACGCCCGGCAGTCTCAGATCTCGAGCGCATCGGGCAGGCTACGCAGCCTAGGCCCTCAACAGCCTGCAGTCTGTGGCCGAGGTGGCGCGAGGAGCACAGAGGAACAGAGCATCCCGCTCCCTCCCCCAGACCCAGAGAGTGCGAGGAAACAGAAGTGGCGGCGAGCGGCGGATTGCGAGCATAGCACAAAAAACTGGCACTTTGGAACCTTCCTGCTTGCAGGGACTCCAAAAATTGGTGAGGTATCTGCACTTGCAACCGGATCACCAAGTAGGGGAGGAGATCCATCCCTATACCTGCAGGGAACCCTGGGAGGGCAGGGGAGCGGTATTACACACCCCACCCAGGTCTCGCGGTAGGGAGTAGCAAACCAGCATCTAAACAGCCTTTTAAGCGGAACTCTCAGCAGAAAGCTTAAGGGACATTCTCCCGAAGAGAAGGAGTCATTGGAGCAGCCTCTGCAGCAGACCTTTGCCTGCTGAACTGCCTGGGGAATTTATTGCTCAATATTTTGAATCTGATACCCAAAAATGGGAAAACAGAAGAACAAAACCCAGTCTCAGAACTCAGCCCCACCCAGAACAAGTTTTGAATGCGAGGATACAGGGGAACCAGGAAGCCACATACCTGCAAGTTATGAAACGATTGCATCCGAAATGAAACAACTCCAACAGGCCATAAAAGAGTTTAAAGCAGAAATAAGCCACATACCGGCAATGATCTCTCAGACAAAAAACGAGCTGAAAACAATGATGGAAGAAATGTTCCATACACATAGAGAAGAAATAGACAAAAGACTAGAAGAAAATAGGAAACAAATGGAAATGTTACAAGAGCAATTTAGGAATGAATTACCAAGAATGAAACAGGTCCAAAGAGAATGCCAGGATTTGAAAACTTACACTGAAAGCATGCAAAACCGCTTAAATGAAACCGAAGATAGAATTTCAGAACTTGAAGACAGCATG
>PVLD010010995.1:9222-67691 GCA_004027595.1 Dinomys branickii | reverse complement strand
CCCACCTGTCATCCATCCATCCATCCACATACATACATACATCCCATCCACCCATCCATCCATCCCCAAACTGTCCACAAAACCATCCATCAATCCATCATCCATCTCCAGATTATCCACAGAACAAACTGTCCATGTAACCACCAGTCCATCCATCCCCAACTATCCACAGAACCATCCATCCATCTATCCTCAAACTATCCACAGATCTATGGAACCAGCCATCCACCCACCCATCCATCCATGGATCCGTCTATCCCGACTATCCACAAATCCATCCATCCATTCATCCCCGAATCTTGATGCACCACCCACTTCCCTGGGCGTGTGGAAGCACAGGCAGTATCTCCGCACTCCCCCTTCCCTGTGAGCCAGGACAGGGTCCAGCTGGGGAGCAGTGGCAGATCCTCAGCCTCAGCTTGCTGATTTTGTGAGAACCAGCACCACACCCACTCACCTCTAGGCCCAAAGGTGGAGGCCGGAGTGACCAGGTGGAGGAGGGACTATGTGTGGGGTGGTGGTGATTTCCCCATGCATATGGTGCTGTGGTCTTGGCCGTCCTTGCTGGTCTGTGCCCTGGGCAGGGCCCAGGCTGGCTTCCGGGATACAGGCAGACACCCTGATGCTCTGGATGTGCCTCACCCAGACAGCTGGGACCTCCGAGCAAGGGGCACCTGAGCTGTGGCTCCAGGAGGAGTCCTGCTTCCCTGTGGGATCCTGTCAGGCCTCAGTGTCCATGCATGTGGAGTGTGGGCTGAGCGGGTGACCCTGGTGAGATTCACCAAGGGGGAACTCAGTGCTCAGCCCATGCTCCTGAATGTGCCAGGGGGCAGTGGCTTGGGCTGGAGCCTGCTTTGTGCAGCCCTGTCACAGGGCCCTTGTGCTAGCTGAGCTGAGACCCCTCCTGGACTTCTGCTAGCACTTTTATTTTTTCATTACTGAGGACTGAACCTAGGTCCTTTCCATTGAACTGTATCCCATATCTATTTTTAAAAAATTTTGAGACAGGGTCTTACTAAGTCATTCAGTTGCCTGGGTGGACTTGAATTTGAGATCCTCCTGCCTCAGCCTCCCAGAGTACTGGAATGATAGGTATTCCCAACTTAGGGCCTTGGCATCCTGGGGCCAGGGATTGGGAGGAAGGACAGAATCTGCCTTCAGTTGTCCCTCAGGACAGTGGGCTGAGCTGAGGCCGTGGGGTCTGGAAGTATTGGGCTTTGATCCTGGGCCCACAATCTCTCAACTATGTGGCTTGGACAGGTCATAGTACTAAACCTGGGAGCCTCACTTTCCCTGGCTGTAAACAGGACACAGTCACAGCACCTACGGCCATTCAGAGATGCTACAAGGTCTGCTGGGTCTGGTGTGGGAGACCCTTGCTGGGACCCCAAAGCCCTCAATCCTTCTCCCAGACTTCCCACTTCCAGGGGTCGAGGCCGGGCAGGGGGCGGAGGCGGTCAGCGCATCCCTGTCAGGCCTGTGAGTGTGGAGCAGGCCTCGCCTGCTGGGGGTGAGGGGCTGGCAGGCCGGCCAGCGGCTCCACGCAATCTGTCTGCTATGCAGCCCAGGCCTGGCCTGTATTTATTTATGCTGAGCGTATATTTATATCAGCTCCTTTCTCATTAATAGGGCAGGAAATGGCTGGAATTGTTACATACCTGGCGGCCCAGGGGTCCCGCCCAGCCAAGACACACAGGGCCCTGGCTGCCCCACCATGGTGTCGAGGGGCCCCCTCCTCGGTCCCTGACCCTTAGCTGATCCCTGGCTCCCGACCCCATCCGACCCCAGGGACAGCTGAGCATTGGGAGCCACACGGGGCCGACTGGATTGAGGGAGCCTCAGGCAGGGCAGCGGGAACTGGGGGGTAAAGGCATCGGGGGCCCTGGGTCTAGGGCAGAGACCTGGCACCCTGAGGGGGAGGGGCCTCCTTCCAAAGCAGGAAGTCTGGAGGCCTGAGGCCCCCCTCTGAGGATGGGGTGGTCCCTGGGGACAGCGTCTTCCAAGGGCCAAGGGGGGCTGAGTGTCTGCTGGCCTCCCTCTTCCCCTGCCCTGTCACCAGCTCAGAACCACGCTAGCCTCTCTCTACCTCCCTTTCTCTGTCTGTCTCTGCAGGCCCAATTTTTGGGCCTGGCCCCAGGTGGGGCTGCCAGAGCAGAGAGGCCTGGGCCCCTCCCCAGGGCGCTCGCCTCACGTAACCTGTGAGCGGGTCCCTCCTCCGCCATCCCTGCCAGCCTCCCCACCCAGCCCAGGCTGCACAGCCTGGGTGGGGTTAGAAGGAGCATGGGACCCCCTGCCCCCAGGCACTTCGGGGTCACCCATCCTCTCAGCAGGGGCCCAAGGGCTGCTGTTCCCAGGGGGCCTCTGTGGGACTGGCGCTCCTGTGGTTGGGTGGGCTTGACCTCTGACTTGTGACCTCTGCTACCACTGTGACCTCCAGGTTCAGAGTCCTAAGAGAAATGGGATTTGGTGAGGAATCTGGGGCCCTGGGGCAGCTCCTGGGACCGAGGGGGGCTTTGAGGCTGGAGGGTCTCAGACCCTGCCCAAGGCCGATCCATGCCGGGGTTCCTGGGCACCTTCCGGGGACCCCTACCTGGCCGTGTGGGAGGATGCGGGTGCATCCTCCAAACCCCTGGGGCAGGACCCTGCCTCTTCGTCTCCTGCTCCCACCACCTGCAAAGTTGGGGCAGAGTCACTGCTTCCTGCCAGACTTAGGGCGTCCAGGTACCGGATCCTGTGTGTCTGAGGATGGGGTGAGGAATGGGGACCCTGACCCTCTGCTTCCCTCAGAGCCACTGCCTGTGTCTGGCTGTGTGGTCCTGGCTCTGTGCCTGCTCTACAGTGAGGGTCCTTCCTGGCTCTGCTGGCTTCTGAGTCTGAGTCTTTGGGTCTTTTTCTTTTCTTCTTCTTCTTTTGCAATACTGGAGATTGAACCTAGGGCCATGAAACCTCCTTTTTGAGATAGTCTCTCTATGTAGTTCAGGCTGGCCTTGAACTTGTTGAGGTGCTCCTGCCTCTGCCTCTTGAGCACTGGAGTCACAGGCATGCGCCACCATGTCCAAAGCCTTTTCACTGAGCCCTTTTTGATTTTGAGACAGGGTCTTGCTAAGTCACTAAATTGCCAGGGTGGCCTTGAACTTGTGATCCTCCTGCTTCAGCCTCCCAGAGTGCTGGGATTACAGGTGTGCACCACTACATCTAGCTTGAATCTGGGTTTTGGTGAACTTTGAACCCCTCTTGGCCCAGAGGCTCGCAGGCTGTGAGTAGGGATGCTGGGGAGAGCCTCTGGTCAAGTAGAGTGGGGGGCTCCCCCGGCCCCAGCCCTGCAGCGGGACCATGTGACTGTCCTGCTATACCACACACATCTGGAGTGTGTTCCACCCTCAGCCCAGGTCCACATCTGGAGACCAAAGCCGGCTTGCTGGCGAAGCAGAGCATCTGGACCCCAAAGAGCCATGGCTGGGTTAACACAGCCCATCTGGGCCCCGGGCTGTGCTCCGCCAGTCTCCCTGCTGCTGCAGCGGCGGCAGGATGCTGGCTGCACATCTGGGGCGCTGGAGCTGGGCCGGCCCCTGGCTGCCGCTTTGCCTGGGGTCCTAGCCTGAGGCAGGGGTCCGAGTGCACAGCGGTCTCCAGGCTGCAGGATGACACTGGTCTCAGCCCCCCTTCCCAGGGCAGCCTTGGCAACAGCTTTGTGTTGACCTGTGCTGGACACATGTCCCCTGCCCTAGGCGCTAACAGCTGTCACTCTGCACCAGCCCACCCAGTAGCAGCCTGTTGGCCTCACTTGAAAGAGGCTCGGGACCCCCAGGATAGCAGGAGCTACAGGGGGCGCCACCCACTGTGGGGGCAGGGAGCCCACCTCCTGTCCTTTCCCGAAGCACCCCTCCCCCTTCCTCCTTCCTGGTCAGCACCTGTACTTGGCAGGATGGAGCTGGATGTCACCCAGAGGCTGCAAACTGGGAGAGGAGGGACCTGGGTGGACGTGGGGAGAAGCCAGCCTGGGGCAGAGACCCACAGAAAGTGCCCAGGGATTCCCTTGACTCACTCCTCTTTGGCGGGCTGAGAGCCCGTTCAACCTCACTGGGGCACAGGTGGCCTCCATGAGTAAATGCGCATGGGTGTCTGAGGTCATTGGCCCTCCTTGGTAGTGAGCTCCCCGTCATGGGGGCATCCAAGCTGGCACGGCTGCTCTATGTCAGGAATGCGGCAGAGATCCTTCCTGCAGGGAGCTGGGGCTGCTAGACAAGCCTGGCGATGTTCTGAAGCCCCACAGTTCCACGGTTTTTGGGTTCTGTGCCTCGGCCTCCTGGAGCTTGGGCCTGTGATGAAAGAAGTCTGAAGCGGGGTAGGCCGGCGGCCAGACACTTGGCTTGTGGGGTGGCAGGGTGTGAGGGTGCGGGGAAGCAGGGGGGAGCAGCCCAGGGCTGCACGAGGCTGGGGCTGTGTTTGCCGAGCCCGGCTTGTGCGCATCCTGCCGTCCAGCCTTATCGCACGCAGCATCACTGGCCTGGCGCAATGGAATCCTGTGCTGCTGAGCCTCCAGCCCAGGGCCTGGAGCGGCAGGCAGCAGAAACCACAGGACTGCGTGCCCCCTTCTCTGCTTCCCTGCTGCGGAAAATGTGAGTCAACACTGCAGGCCAGAGGCACAAATAATGAATAAACAGGGCGCGCACTGATGGAGGCCTCTCTGTGGGCCAGATGCCCCTCTGGGGGCTTCACTGTGTCAGCTCATTCCAGCCATCCCATGCGAAGAAGTGTGGCCACCAGCAGCCCATTTCACAGATGAGGAAACGGGGGCTCAAGGGCCAGGATTCAAAGCAAGCAGCATGCCCACAAAGCTGCAGCATGCCCACAAAGCCTGCAATGTTCATCCGTGCCCCGCTGCCTCTCTGCAAGCGGGGGTAGCCTCAGGCCTCCCAGAGCTCTGCCTGGTGTCCCTGTGACCTGGCTGTTGCGGTCTTCAGCCTGGCCCTGAGGGGAGGCTGGGATGACAGGTGAAAGCGCAGAGAGACCCTGCAAGCTGGAGTGGGGAAGGTACCAGGTCACAGGGCATCCCGGGGGTCGTTGTGGCAGGGGGCAAAGCAGGGATGAGAGAGTGCGCAGGCCGTACTTCCTGGGGTGCTTTGGCCTGGCCTGGCTGGGAAGGCTGAGACAGGAAGGAGTGGTGCAGGTCCCCTCCTGCACTCCCAGAGGTCTCAGCTATCGGAGGTACTCAGGCTGAGGAGCTTGGGCAGAGCCCTGGAGGCCAAGATGAACTTGACTTTGGGCTGTGGTGCAATGGTCATAGCCTGGGAGGGTGTGTCCTGCCTGCATCTCGAGGACAGGAGACTGATCCTCCAGGTAGCCCTGACTACTGCGTCTCCGTAGTCTGGCTCACCCAGGGCTGTCACCATGATGTTTCTGGTACCGGGAATCAAACTCAGGACCTTGCGCTTGCCAGGCAGGAGCTGTGCTGCTGAGCTGTATCCCCAGCCCAAGGTTTCCTGATGTTCTCTGAGCAGTCAGGTCTGCTAAGAGAAGCCAAGGCTGTGGGTTCTGCCTTTAAGCCTCATTGGAGTGTCCCTAGCCATCATTCGTGTCCCCATGAGTGTCCCCCCAGCCAACCCAACCCTGGGAAACCTAGAGGGGCTCAGGAAGGTGGAGTCCTGGCCTCCTCCCAGGCCTGCCTGGGGCGGTGGGGACAGCCTCTGAGGCTTCCATTCCCTGAGCCTGGAACCTATTAGGTCGGAGAGTGTGGACCCTTCTTCAACTGCAGCTTCTTCTGGAAGCCCCGGTGCCAGACCCAGGGTTGGGGAACAGGAGAACTTGCTTGGCTTGAGTTCTGATTGCGCTATCAGTGGGCCTGGTGTGTGGGGTCACTCACAACCTTCCCCCTGCCTTCAGTTTCCCCCTCAGAGGAATGGGCTGAACTTGACACATTGACTGACTTTCCAGCTCTGGCCTGGGGAGAGCACACCCCTTGCCCTTGGTCTTGCAAAGCTGCGGTGTCCCTGGGCTGGTCACTGAGCCATAGCCGTGCAAGGTCTCTTAGCAGACCTGTCTCCTCAGCTGGGCCCAGAGCCTGGCTCTCAGCCAAGCCCCATGGGACTTGTTAGGAACCCAGAGAGAGAGGGGCTTCGCGCCTGGCTTTGCGCATTCTCCAAGCCCAGTGCCTGCGAGTTTATTGGGAAATAAACTCTCCAAAACAAATCAGGCCAGTCAACAAACAGGCGGCCCAAACAATAAGGAAAGATTACGAAACCCAGATCGAGGGAAAGAGGCCACCAGAAGCCTCTCTCCAGGACGAGGGGCGGGGAAACAGGGCTAGGCCTGTGGGTCAGAGCCTGTTTGGCCGGGACTATTTTTGTCCTGTCTGGGGGTGGGCACTGATGAAATCCCCACTGCTTTCACCAAAACACTTTCCCCTCCATGCGGCTCAGACTCACTGTCACTTAACTCATCACTCAAGGCCTGGAGCTGGGCCCTCCCCCTCCAAGGAAAAGACAAAAACATACCACGTCTGGCACGCAGGCGGGTGAGGTGGGCGTGAAGGCCTGTGACAGACAGGCTGGCTGCTGTGACCTCGGCTGCCCTTGCAGCCTCCGCCCATCTCAGCCCCAGTGTCCTCCGAGGCCAGCAGGACCGGCCACTGTCCAGCTCCCCTGGGACCAAGGTGCGGAGCCTGGGGTCACCAGCATCTTCCCCTCTACTCCCTACTCCTGGAAGCTGCTCGGTCCCAAAGGTCAGCACACAGAGATATTCAGGACACACACAGACAGGAGTGTGTGTGCACCCCAACAAGGAGGGGCCCATCTTCTGCTCTTCCTGAATGCGGGCTCATACCCGGTGTCTGTCACCTCAGTGGGACAAATCAGAGACTGGGCAGGGCAGCTGGGTGAGGAGACACCAGAGGGCATTTGAGCTTTCATAAACAGGACAGCCAGGTGCATGGGATCACAGGTCTGTCACCCCAGCACTCTGGGATGCTGAAGCAGGAGGATTTCCAAGTTTCTGCCCAGCCCAGGCAGCTTAGCAACCTAGAGAGATTCTTAAAATATGAAAGGGGCTGGGGAGGTAGCTGTGTGCAAAGGCTCTGGGTTCCTTCCCAAGTCCTGGAAAAATAAAAGCAACCGCGGGGCAGGGACCTCTGGTTTCATAAACTGTGCCCCGACCCTTCCTTGTGAGGGTGTCACAGCTGTGGGCTGTCACCACTTCACCTGTGTTTGAGCCCTTAGCTTGGCTCAGCCAAAGCTGGTGCTCCGCAGGGGGAGCCGCCAGGGGCCAGGGCAGTGCCTCGGGTTCCCTGTGTGTCTCTCCTTAGGCTGGGAATCTCTCCAGGGACCCCAAGGGCCAGCCCCCAGCCGGCCCCAAGATCAGAGTGCTTGCTGATAGAATGAATACCCTTTCCAATCAAGTCAAAGTGCTACTTTTATTATCTCTGGACCAGATTAAGCTGGGATCCCTGGCTATCATAAATGCTGACAATGTGGGGCTTGCATATTTCACCACTGGGGACAGGACCCCCTTTCTGAATCAGCCAGGAAGGCCCTGTCCTCCCATGTCCTTCACCTTCATGGACCCCTTTAGGTTTGGTAACCTCCTGCCAGGCTGCCCCTCCAGCCTCTGTCTGCACAGGGTGGAGCCCCGGAGCTGGCTTTCCTGGGCAGGGCTGGGCAGTTCCTGGAGCGCAGGGCTGTTTGGGTACAAACATTTCCCTGTATTGTCCTGCTTCTCGAGGCAGCCAGGAGTTGAGCAAGAGGGAGGGCACTATAGAGATGTTTTCTCCCCTCACCCCAAAAAGGACCAGAGCCCCTGAGGTCCTGGGGCTGCAGAAGGGAGGCAGGGTGCCCAGCTGGGCAGGGTTGGGGTCAGCTGTAGACATGAGTTGGCTTGGGAATTTGAGTGCAGCAGACAGGGCTGGAGTTTCCCGGGGGAAGCTGTGAGATTCCCATCCCTCCTTGCTGGCTGGAGAGATATAGGGCTAGCCTCCTGCCCAGCTGAGGAAACTTGTCCCTCCTCCTAGGCTCCTTCCAGACACCTTTCTAGGGTCAGTGGCTGCAGGATGGGGTCTCCTAGAGGTTGAGAGGGAGACGTCCATCCTCCTGCCTCAGCCTCCTGAGTGCTAGGATTATAGGCATGCACCAGTAACCCCAGCTAACCCTGGGGTCTGTGGACTTGAAACGTCAAGTTACCCAACAGAGGTAATGGCTGTGGGTAAAGTGCATCCCTTTTTATGTTGAGCGTTTGGTACCGAGTAGCGCTGACCACGTGATGCTGCTGGTGCTGAGCTAGTGTGGAGATGCAGCCACACGGTTTTCCTCTCTTCCTAAGCCCTGAAGGGAGCTGGGACGAGGAGGTTAGACGGACCTTGTCTGTGTCTCTAACTTGTTCTGGAAACCTGAGCCAGAGTTAGGTCACCTGTGGCCAGTTTTGGGCGAGACCCAGGTAGCTGGGAAGCCATCCAGAGGCTCTGCAGTTCTGGAACAGGCGATGGGGTTTCAGGAGGGATCCGATTCCAAGATGAGGCTTCTGAGTTGAGTCAACAAGACTCAGAACATGCTGGGCTCTCACCCTGCAGCTTCCTGCCACCTTCCCACAGCTGGTGTCCCCAGCCCTGCGGGCAGACTCAGCTCTGGGTCAGACTATGGATCCTGGCCTGGCCGGGATGAGGGGTTTCTGAAGGCACACGGAGCAGTGCTCAGGTGATTGGTATCTGGGCTGGTGTGCAGCGCTAAGCATGGAGGCTCAGCCCGGCTGCCAGGGCCTCTGTTTGCTTCCTCCGCTGCATGATCCCACCCTGAACCCTTTGGCCTGATGCTGGGCTTCCTTAGCTCTACCCTCCCGCTGGGTTGCACCCCATGTTGCCCTGGAGCGCTCCTGTCCTTAGCTTGGGCCAGTCCTCTTTGAGTCTGGCTGAGCTCTGGCCCCACCTGCTGGAGGCTGTCCCTGCAGGGCCAGGCGTCCGAGCACCCGCTCCTTCTCAGAGGGTGCCGCGTTCAAGGTTCTTCTGTCCCCGAGTGCAGCCCTCCGCTCTCCAAAGGGCTTGGGTACCCTATGGACAAGAAGGAAGCATCTGTTCCGCCCCAGCTTTGGGGCTAAAACCTCGCCTGGCTGAAATACACACACCCGTTGCCCATTCACGCAGTGAGGTGAGTACTTCTAGTGACTTTGCTAAGCTGCCTGTGATGGCACCCTAGGTCACAGTTCTCAGACCTGAACAGATTCCCCAGACGCCTGTCACTGCAGATTGCCTGCCCAGCCCCGGCGTTTCTGACCCAGTAGATGTGGAGAATCTGCCTTCTGATGAGTTCCAGGTGATGCTGGTGCACTGCCCTGGGGACCACGATTTGAGAGTGGCTGGTGTGAGCCAGAATCAGCTCCTAATACTGGGCTGCTGAATCCAGGGGCATCTGCACAGGGCGAGGCTTAGTGAAGGACCCACATCTGGGGCAGGAGGGCAGAAGGGAAGGGGTGGGGGCAGATGGAGGGCCATCGAGGTGGTTGGGGACATGGAGGCCAGGCCAGGCCTGGGGTTAGGGTCTGGGACAGGAGAGACACAGTCTGAGGAAGTCTGGGGCGGTGCCGAGGCAGACTGGGCCGCCGCCCAGCGCACCTGACCCTGGGGCTGGGAACAATGGCCAGCCCGGCGCTGGCTGGCCGGCTGCCACCGCACATGTCTGTTTTCCTCCCTGGCTGCCATCTCCCAAGCCCTCCTTGCGCGCGCGCCTTCTGGGGCGGCCCATCCGTCCGCTGGCCCCGACGGCGCATTCCTTCCTGCTGAGCGCTTCCCACCACTGTGCTGTGGCTAGTTCTCACGCTGCGGCCCTGTGGGGCAGGCAGAGGCTGTCTGGGACCCAGGTCCCTGACAGTGACCACAGAAGGTGCCCCTCAGGCTGGGGGTCCTCAGGAGTCAGCCAGCTCTTAATCTTATGCCCATGGCCCCCAGCCCTGCATCTGCAGCCATTGGGGGAGGCCAGAGGCTGGGCCTCCCATGCTTCACCTCACATGGAGGAGGGGATGTCATGGTCCTGTCCCTTTCCCTGGGTCCATCCTCCTTTCCTTGCAAGACCTGTGCGGGTCCATGTCCTCCAGGACAGCCCTGCTGTGCCCCTTTCATCTGTGCAGAGGGCCAGGCTGTGACCGCTTCTGATAAACCCACAAGGGCCGGTGCTGGCGGGGGCCATAATGTACCGGTGAATTCTCCCTCCCTCCCTGCTTCCGTCCCTCTCAGGACCTGGGCATCCTCAGTGTCCCAAGGACCTGCGACCCCATCTGACAGCAGAGGGGCTGATGCTCCTGTCCTGCTGGGCCAGGGCTCTGCCTTGAGGTCAGGTTCAGTCTGTGGTTGGGATTGGTGTGTTTTATTTATTTATTTGGAACCGGGAATCAAACTCATGACCTCAGGCTTGCCAGGCAAGCACTTATGCTGCTGAGCTATATCCCCAGCCCCCCAGGATTGGTGTGTTTTAGGGTCCAAGTGAGAACTTAGTCTGGACTGAGGCTCAAGGCTGGTGTCAGACATGGCAACGCAGTGTGTGCTGGAGGCAGCTCCTGGTGTGGAGTTGACGGGGACAGGCATGTGTTGAAGGCGGCCCCTGTCCCCTTCTTCCTGTATTTGTGTCCCTGACTGCAGCCCACACCAGCTGGTCTCTGAGCCTGAAGGCTCACAGAGCAGGATGAGGGCTTCTCCATCGCTTGCCGGCTGGGAAATGGCATGGAGGGGGGCAGTCTTAGCCACAACAGCATTCCCTGCCCCACAGTGGCTAATCGTGGGCTTCCGCTGTGTCCCTGAGGAACACTCTGGAACTGCATAGGTGTGGCTTTAATACTGGGGGCTAGGACGTGGGGCCACATGAGGGCACAGGCAGCCATGCAGGATGCAAATGCCCACTGGCTCCTGCCCTGTCTCCAGCAGGGCCCCCAAGCCGCCCCTAGGAGCTTTGCGCATGGGCAGCAGGTCCCAGGCTCGGGTGGCGCTTGGCCCTGGGTTCTTCTCCCGCTCACTCAGCTCAGCCCCTAGTCTGGCCTCGTCCTGTCAAAGCCGCAGACACAAAAGAGAACCCGATTGACGTCAGGAGGGCGCCCACGGGGCCTCTGTCTCTCCCAGAAGTTTGGCTCCGGTGTTCCATGCCGGATGTCTGTGGTTTTTAAAAGGTGAAAATGGCCCCTGGCCCTCATTCTGCGTCTCCACCAAAACCTGGCCAAGTGGAAGGTGGGCTCTGGGGTCCCTGGTCTCCCCTAGTTCTCACGTGCTTGCAGACCTCTCCTTCTGCACCCTCCCTTCTCTCCCCAGCAGCTCCTGGCCCCCTGGCCCTCCTGACCTCCTTTTCTGCTGACCGAGGTTCCTGGATTGCCCTGGGTTTGCCTGCTTGTGAATCTCACCCTTACCCTGGAGCCTCAGGTCCTGCCTTTCTCTCTTCTGTGGCCCCCACATCCATCCCAGGCCTGGCACATAGTAAGTGCTCAGTAAACCTTCCTGGGTCGGGGTGGATGATTTCTCCTTGAACTTCTCTCCACTTGCACTTTGCCCCCTGATTTGCTGATGCCTACTGGTTTTTTGACAACCCCCTGTGGCTGCTGGGAGGAGCTCGGCAGGGGCAGGCAAGGCTGTTCCTTGGGAGAGGCTGCTTGTCAGGCCCTCGGTCAGCATGACCTGCCCCGGCTGAAGCATGGACTTTCTGTACGGGCAGAGGGTTGGGTGGTCAGGGTTGCTCGGGGGTCAGCACAGGGGCAGCAGGAGCATCTTGCCCCTTGACGCCTGCCTCAGGGGCCAGAGCCTTCTCAAGCCCAGCAGTGGGGGATGGATGCACAGACCAGACTAAGGCCAGCTTCTCCCCTGACCCTTTCAGCTTCTGCAGGGACCTCACAGTCACGGCTGGACTTGGGTTCTATGATCATCCCGACCATACAGACAACCCCTTTCCTGGGCCAGTGTCGCCCACATCATGGTCAGTCTGACCATGGCCTTGGTTCTCTGCCTTTAGCACCAGGTCTAGGCTGCGGTCACCGGCCATCTCTGACACTTCCTCTCCCACATCCTCCCCTGCTCCTCCAGCCTCTGCAGCTCTGAACCTTGTCCCTGGCCTCATCCGACCTTGGGTCCCACTTAGCCAGCAGCAATCTGTCTGTTGCCCTGGCCCCTCCTCTGGTACCCTGCTGGGCACCCTGCTAGGCTTGGGGGTCTCCCAGTGGAGGTCAGGTCCCGGCTGCCCCAACCCAGTCCACAGCACTGCCCCGCGTGTGTCTGAGTTTCGAGCCGCTGCATGGCCGGGTGGGAGGTGACTTCCTTGTTCTTATTGTATCAGACACACCATGGAGCCAGGGCAAGGAAAAGCCAGCTGTAAGGTCGCGTCGGCAGCTGGAGCTCACCCTCGCAGCCTTCATTCTGCACAGTTCTCCTTCTGTGCATCTGTTGCTGGCTCTGCCGAGGGTCACCTGGGTGGGCTTCAGAGAGGTGACCAGGGTCCCCTCCCTCTCCCGGCCCTCTGCGCCCCGGCTGTACCTCCTGCTGCCCTCTGACTCCCTCTTTCTCTGCATCTCTCTCTCTCTGTCTCTGTCTCTCTCGCTTATCCCAGTTTGCCCACATGTTGAATGAAGCCATTGAACTTGCTGGTTTCCGAGGCACAGCTGTGGAATCAGGATTTGTTTGGGAGGCCGAGCCAGGGTTTTGGTGGCCTTCTGCTGCCAGTGTCACTAAAAGAGCTCGGGAATGGGGAGGTGGCAGTCCTGAGAATCCTGCTGCTGTCCCCTGTGACTGTGCGGCCTTCAACAAATCCCATCTGAGCCCAGTTTCTTATAAAATGGGGAAACCAGCCAGGTCTAGCTGCCTCTAGGGGCTGTCAAAATCCATCGTGGCTTTGAAGGTGTCTGCAAAGTTGGCCAGAAGCATGCAGGTGGAAATGTAGAATCCGTCGCTTGCAGCGCTGGGCCGAGCGGATGACTGCGCAGGCGCCCTGCCCAGGGAACGTTGCAGGTGTCTGGACGTGACATCCCCAGGCGACTTGTGTGGGCAGCTTTCCCGGCAGCGTGTGCTCTCTTCCCAGTCAGTCCCGCTGCCGGGGCTGGGACAGCCCCCCTGCACATGGGAGGGGTCGGGGGCCACTTGGCACTGGCCCAGGCTGGCTGGCTTCCCACCGCATGTTTTGTTCGCAGAGTTTGGAATGTCCTGGGACACGGCACTCGGCTCCCTGGGGGACACGGTGGTGCCATCGCCTTGATCTCATCGCTGGACAGGTCTCTCCTTCATTCCAGCTCGGGACTCGGCAGGCTCCCAGCCACAGCTGCTGCCAGTCCTGGTCGGTCTATGTCTGTCCCAGTGCTGGCAGCTTCGAGCCTGCAGCTGGGAGCCGGAGGGCTTCCCAGGGGAGGCTCCTCCAGCCGGTCTGCGTGGGCCCTGGCCATGCCGCCGACCTGGACCCCCTCATGTCTTCCCAGCTGCCTCCCATCACAGGCTCCTTTGCCCATGACCCCCTTTGCTGGGGCCCCGAGGGCTGCTTGGAATGATGTTCTCAGGACCTGGAGTCTCGGGACAGCCCAGAGCGTGCCAGCTGCCCTGATTTCTGTTCCCTTTAATGGGACAGGCTTTGCAGAGGGCGGGGCTCCTGCTCCGTGCTGCGGGCAGCTGGTATCCAAGACGTAGAAAGATGCTTGCACGAGTGTCAGAAACATGCCTAGACTGGGGGCAGATGTGCAGGGTGGGTTCACTGCGGGGGGGTGTTGGAGGGAAGCCTTGCTCAAAAGGAGCCCTGGCTTTACCGGGCCAGTTCACAGCTCTGGCGCACCTGGCTCACTCCTTCTTGCACTGTCTGGGCTGGCTGGGGACTCTGACTCTGACCTGGTCCCACATGCCCAGCTTGGGGCCCACCTGGCTGGACAGAAGGGAAGCGCAGGTAGACCTGCTGTGTCAGAAACACAGGAGAGCACATGTATGAGAGTGCACACACACGTGGACTCTCGGAGGAGCTTGGTCTTTGCCGGCCGGGGTGCACACCCGTCTTGTACTCCTCCCCTCTGGGGTGGACAGATGGTCATGCCCCACCTGGGCCCACCTGGCTAGCATGTCACCAGGGTCACTGTGGTTGTGCAAAGAGGAACCCTCCTGGGTGGGTGGGTGGGTGACCAAGCCCTGGACTGTCCCCTTTGGTCTATCCTCAGCTGGGGCAATCCCTGCCTGATGTAGGTCAGCATCTACCCTGGGGATCTGGGCAAACTGTTCTTTCCACACCATTAATGAAGAGCCTAAATAAGACAGTCCCTCTGGACAGCCCCCTAGCCCCCAGCGGCCCGGCCGGGGCTATTAAGATTCCCAGTGTTTATGACCTCCCTGGCCTTGCAGACAGACTCCTCTCTCTAGCTGTTGGAATTAATTTTGTGAATCAGAAAAGGGGGGGCCACGGCCTGTTGGAATCCAGGACGATGACATCTCTGCCTCCCCCTGTGGCGACTCACATTCGTTAATTCTATAAAACAACCTCTGTGTCCAGCCCAGCCTGGGGCCGCCTGCCTGGCTCAGCAGTCTCATGTCTTTGCTATGTCCTCCCCCCGGGAGGGGGCTGGCCCAGGCCCTGATGATTCAGGCCCCCTGACACCTTGAACTGATGTCAGTGGGAACCAAGGCCGCAGGCCCCAGGACCTTCTGGCTGGTCGCCTGGGCCCGCGCCCTGCACGGGGCTTGGCCCTGGTTTGTGCCTCCCGTGACCTTTCCGTGGACAAGGCCCTGCTGGGAGATGAGGCCAGGCTACAGAGCTTTTCTTTTATGTTGTCCCCTCACCGAGTGCTGCCTGCGCTGGTGCCAAGCCGTCCCTCGGCCCTTGGTCTCTTCTGGTTTCGAGGACTTGTTCTAAAATTAATGTGGGGGAATTCGGGGAATTTGTGAGCAAGTTCCCAGAGAACCAAGTCTGCCGTGGGGACAAGTGTCCCTGCTTCCTCCCACCCTCCCCGAATTTTCCTTTTCTTAATTTCCTGTATGGACAAGTCCTTGCTGGGCAAACTCATTCCATAAGGGCCCAGCAGGGTGCTTGTACTCTACACATGGGGTGAGGCCATTCTTCCTTCATTCCACTGTGGAAAATTCTCCAAGAGCAGTCTTTCATACCAGATTCTCATAAGTCACAGAATATAGGGTTTGCAAAATATTTTCTCTCATCCTGTAGGCTTTAATTTTTTTTTTCTTGATTGTGCCCTTTGAAGCTTTTACTTTGATAAAGTCCAACATACCTAGTTTTTCTTTTGTGTCTTGTACTTTTGGCATTATATCTCTGAAACCATTGCCAAATCCAACATCACGAAGATTTATTTCTATGTTTTCTTCTAAGAGTTTTTTTAAATATAATTTTAGCTCTTATTTTAGGTCTCCAATCCATTTTATTAATTTTTGTATGTGGTGTGAGGTAGGGGTTCGCGTCCATTTTTTTGTGCCTGGAAAGAGAGTGGTCTCATCTATTATATAACCTTGGTGTTTATGACCCCCTTGGCCCTGCCAAGCGATTCCTCTTTCCCTGTTGAATGGTCTTGGCACTTTATGTGATGATTTATTTCTCAATTTCATTTTATTGATTTATATGTCTGTCCTTATTGTAGCTTCATCTTAAGTTTTGAAATCAGGAAATACGAATCTTCCAATTTTTTTTCCAGTATTATTTTGGCTATTCAGGGTCCCTTGAAATTTCATATAAAATTTTTAGGTTTTTTGGGTTTTTCCTTTTCTGCAGAAAATACCACTGGGATTTTGATAGGGAGTGCAGAAAATCTGATTTTGTCAGTATTGTCATCAGCTTTGTATAAAATTGTCATCTTGATAATATTAAGTCTTCTGATTCATGAAGATGGGATGTCTTTCCATTTATTTAGATCGTTAAGTTCTCTAATGATGTATTTCAGTCTTTAGTGTATAAGTGTGATATTTCTTTTGTTCAGTTTTTTTCCCCAAATATTTTATTCTTTTTAGTGCTGCTGTAAATGAAATTTTCTTAATTTCTTTTTTGGATTGGATTATTTAAAACAGGATTTGACATAAAGCATTACCATAAACATTATTTACAAATGAACATGTCAAGACCCCACTTACATAAAGTGAGTTCACCTGTCACACTTGGACTAGGTCAGTTGCTGTCAGGTGTCTACTCTATGGCCCTTTTTCTGTTCTGGTCACTGTTTGGGTCTAGACTTCTAGGGTGACATTTCCTTCCCTTTTCCTAGGTCTCCCTGTCTCCCGTGTCTCTGTCTGAGTCAGCCTCCTCTTTGTTGCTTGAATAATCCTTCTAAACCTAGTCATGTCCCTTCTTTTTTTTTTTTTTTTTTGGTACTGGGAATCAAACTCAGGTCTTGCTGTTGCCAGGCAGGTGCTTATGCTGCTGAGCTATATCCCCCGCCCTCATGTCCCTTCCTTTCATAAAGTTTCCAGTGGCTTCCCATCTTATCCATGAGAGAGCTAGGAACTCTTTGGCCTTGTGTTTGAGACTTTCGGCCTCATTAAAGCTTCAGCTCTGTGTTGATAGTCCTTGTAGGCCTTTTCCACTGAGACTTCGCAGATGTTGCAGTCAGATCCAAGCGAGGCTCAGTGATTTCCCCAGACCCCAGCCTCTCCCTGTAGGTCCCCTGCAGGACCTTCTCTGCTATATCCATGCCATGCCCACCACATCTGCTGGTGCCGCCCGCTTGCTTGTATCAGACTTGCCTGCGGGGCTGCTCCTTACAGGGGCATCCCAGGTGGATGAGCTTCCCCCAGATGTTGCCATGGCATCAGATGCCCTGTGCTTCTCCTTAGAGCAGGACCACCAAGGCTGGCAGTGCCTGGAACAGAGCAGCCGTCAGCAGGTGCTTGCTGAACACGGAGAGAATGGCCTGGGAACGAACAGGCTGAGTTCAGTGCTACAGGGTCACTGTCAGCATGAGTGGTCTGCTGGACTGCTAGGTAGGTGAGTGTCACTGGTGGTTCTCTGGGGAGGGCCTGAGAACGGCTGATGCACCTGTAGTTGGGTTCACAGGACCCTGGGACCTGGAAGAGGCTGTACATGCGTCCCCAACACCACCCCTTACCCCCTGGGACCCACCTGTCCATCATTCCCTCTCCCCTTATGGCTGGAGTTCATCACCTCCACTTCCTCTTATGCCCACCGCTCCGCCCACCCCAAAACCACACTCCCAGCTGACCCTTCGAGGAGGTGAGGACCTCCTCCTCTCCCTCTGGGACCCACCCTCTTTCTCCTCCTTGGAATAATTCTATAGAATTATTCCCGCCTCATGGTCTCCTTACCCTGTCTCTGCTACCCCAGCTCTGGCGGCCTCTTCTCCACCAATCATGGTGGTGATTTTCCATGGCCACAACCCTGTCTCTGCCGGCATGGGGAGGCCCTGGAGGGCGACACTCAGAAACTAGCAGGGATGTGGCCCGAGGAGGTGAATGACCGTGTTTCCAATGTGAATTCTTTGGAGGATGACTTCCTGTTTGATGCCTGTGAAGTACCCCAGAGCAGCCAAGCCTGGCAGGAATACAGGGCGGATGGTCTGTATTAGGTGCCTTAGGTTGCCCACAGGGCAGGGCAGGAGGGGCTGGTCAGGGTTGGATGTTGTGGGGCGTCAGGCAATGGGAAGTTTTCATTATTGACCACACGGCATGCAGGCTCCCGACCGGTGTCCTGTCCCTTTCTTTCAGCCTTGGCTCCCATTCAGAGCCCCTCAGGCCCCCTAGCCTGGCTTGGCACCTGGAACCTGTGCACCAGCCTCAGAACCACCCAGTGCCTCAGATCTGAACTCGAAGCTCTGAGCCCCCTGCCCTTGGTCACCGCTCCTGCCCTGCTGCCTCCTCCAGGGCCTCATCTCGTTCACCTGCAGGGCTTGACAGCAGCAGAGAACATGAAAGCTGGGAAACACAGGCCAAAGGAACCACTGAGACAATGGATCCATTTTGCAGATGGCGAAATGCAGGTCTAGGTCAAGCAGTAAGGCAGGGAGGGAGGCCTAACTAAGGAGTCTTGGCTTCTCACTAAGATTCTCCTAACTCTCGATTCAGATCATGAGGCAGCTTCAGCCCAGCCTACCCTTTCCCAGGGACCAGGGCCATCTGGTGACCAGAAAGGGTCTCCCCGTGCTCCTCACATGCCTGGCCTCCCCCTTGAGCTGGCTGCCCACTGCTTCCCACCCAGGACCCGTACTGAAGAAATGTTTGTAGCTAAATCATCTTTCCAGAGCCACTGGCACTCATGGAGGCGTGGGGTGCAGGGTGGGTTTATGGGACTTCAGGGGCTGGGAGCCAGATGAGCCCTTGAGCCCAGATGGGGCCTGAGGACTGCAGAGCTCTAAAGCCAGGCCTCCTTACCTGGCCCCCCTTCTCCTTCAAACCCAGTTTGAAGCCAGGTGTGGTGGTGCAGCCTACAATCCCAGCACTCAGGAGGCTGAGGCAGGAGGATCTCCATGAGTTTGAATCCAGTCTGGGTTACATAATTCAACGCTAGCCTGGACTACATAGCAAGACCCTGTCTCAAACAAACAAACAAACAAACAAACAAAAAAACTCAATAAAAAACCCTCCAAAACAAACAAACACGCAAAAACCTAGCTTGAGCGACCTACTTCCTCCTCCAGGAGAGCCACCTAGAGCCTCTAGACAGCACTGCCCAGTGCCCTACCAGCAACTCCCTGCTCCCAGAGGATCTCCAGGGATGCCCTCATGACACGAGGCTAACTAGGACACCTGGCACCTTCTGGACCTGGGTATGTCCTCAGAAGGGACCCAGACCACTTAGACCCCTCTATCCTGGAGTCTGAGGCCCCTCTGTCCCTGAGGTCTGGGCAGAAACGGAGGGGAGAATGGCCAGGCTCAGGCAGGTGGAAGCAGAGGACGCAGCATGGGGCAGAGGACATTCATGTGGAAGCGGAAGTCGACTCAAGAGGGGGAGACCAGGGAGGCGGGGTCCCCTGCCGAGCATTCCTACAGGGAGCCCTTCTCCGAGGCCCTCCCCGATTAGGAAGCCAGCAGGGCCCCTCAGCTGTCCCCTCTCGCAGAGGCCCTCCCCTTTCCCAAGTCTCCCAGAGCTCAGAGGGGCTGGGCAGCCCACAAGCACTCTGCTCCAGGTCTGGGTGCTGTGACCCCTTCCCAGGGAACGCCCCAAGGCAAGTGTTTCTGGGCCACCTCCAGCCGGCCCCTCTCTGTGGCATGCTAGGAACGCAGTCCTGCTCACACCCGGCCCCATGGACTTTTAAGGACTAAACAGTGAGCAAGCTGTGCCCCCCCCACCCCCTGGCCCAGCTGTCCTCAGGATCTGGCCCAGGGTGGAGGACTTGGCCGGGTGCCCCTGTGGGGAGAGGTCTCAGTGCTGGGATCAGGCACAGTGCAGGTGTGAAGCACCCAGACTGCCAAGGGCTCCATCCCACTCTGCAGACCCCACTTGGGGGTGTGTGGGGCTAAGGACCCTGCCCTGCTCCAGGAGAGATCCAAGCCCAGGGACTCAGGGTCCCTGGGTGGATCTGGGGTCCCTGAGTGTCTTGCAGACAGGACTGGAGCTTGTGCATGTAATTTCCCAGTCCACAGCCCCTGCCACACTGTATTGCCCCCAGTTTACAGGTGAGAAAACTGAGGCCTGGACAGAACCAGTACCCACTCAATGCTTAGTAGCTGGTCTAGGAGGTAGCAAAGCCAAGATTTAAACCTAGCCTTTTGTCTCCCAGTCTGGGGGACGGAAGATGAGGCAAAGGTAGGGTAATAAGTACCGCCCCCCCACACCTCTGTCTCTCCTGGGCTGGTGACAGGTCCCAGCTCAGCCTGGAAAGGCGCCCAGCCCACACTTTGTAAGAGAAGAGACCCACAGGAATACTTGGGAGGCTGGGACGCTAACTCTTGCTCCAGGAGGAACTGCTCACCTCCCTGTGGGCCACCAAGACAAGGCTGCTTTCAAAGGCTCTGCTCCCCTCTACTCCTTGGTCTCAGAGGCTCCCCACAGGGTCTGGATGGCCAGGGGACAGGGGGACAGAGGGACAGGACTGTCAAAGGTCACCTGCAATTACCTGTGGCCAATGGAGGGGAAAGAACAAGCCAGGGGGTTGTGTTTGCCAACAGTCTCCCCGAACCTGTCACCCACTCCAAGGACTCCCAGCATGAGTGTCACTGCCCCTGTCTTCCGGACTCTGAAAACGCCTCAGAGAGGGCGTGAGGGTGCCTCAGGATTCAGACATGGCCCGGGCCCTTTCCTCTGACCCCACCGGGTGTCAGGGTGCTCAGGCTGGGGTGATGACTGTGTGGGTACAGTACCTTTGGGCCCGGGAAGGTGGGCAAAGTGTTGTCACAGGGTGTCACCACAGCTTGGTGGGGTATGAGGACAGGGGTACCTGCCCTGTGCCTTCCTATTCTCTCCCTGTACAGAGGCCCTGACCAAAGTCACCAGCCCCCGCCCTAAGCCAGGGACACATGGACACCTGTCCAAGGTACAGCAGGTTCTCTGGCACCAGCTGAGCCTGCATGCTGGGCACTTGGCCTCTCCTTTGTCTGCCCCTTGGTTCCCCACTGCCACCATCCTGTCCTCTTGTCACCCCTGAGAGACAACTCTGGCCCAAGGGGAGGCACAGTCCTGTCCTGGCAGCTCTAGTCTGAGCAGGAACCAGGCTCCCCTTCAAGTACCAGTCTGAGGGTAGGGCACAGGCCTGTGAGGTCGTGGGTGGATCCACAGAGAGGCGCTGAAGGTCTGACCCTTGGCTGTTTGAGAGCAGGTTCTGGACACTCAGCCAAGGGTGGGATCTGGGAGTGGGGCTGGGGCGCCCTGCTCCCCCTGGGAAGAAGGGGCTTGTGGGGGGCCATGGTGGCGGTGGGATGAGCAGCCTCATCCGCCCCGGCCCCCTGGCCAAGGAGCAGGCAGTGGCAGCCTTCGTCCCTCACCCTCTGTCCTCAGCCCTGCTGTCTGGGTCCCAGACGTGGCCTCTGTTTTTAGGACCGTGTTCCCTGGCCGGCCAGCTTGGCGGCCGCTTCAGACAAGCTCGTGCCTGATCGCCCCCCGCCTCGCCGGCCAGGCCGCAGAGGGCGAGGAACACAGTCTGCTGTCCCCCACCCAGCCGCCCCCGCCTGCTAATCCCGGGCGGGCGGGCGGCGATAGCCGGGCCAAGAATGTCTCGCATACTCTGGCAGGCGGGCTGGCCACGAAGCCTGCTGGAGGGGCATGAATCACGGCTTCCGCCTGCCAAGGGCTCGCTTGGGATGCATTCGAGGCTGGTTGTGCCCACAGCTAAAGGGAGAGGGGGCAGCAGGCTGGCAGTGGTGACGGGCAGACAGCAATTTCACAGGGAGAGATCTGCTGCGCCATCCCTGGCCACAACACAGAAATCATGTTACAGAGTTTTGGATCCTGGAATCAACCAGGACTGGCTTTTCTGAGGCCCCCAAACCTGATATGTGGGACTCAAAGCTCCCTCTTGAGGTGGGGAGGGGCAGCCCCAGGAGGGCAGAATCCCGAGACTGAGGTGGGGCCGGGCGCAAACCCAGGCCTCGGCTTCCCAGTCTGCGCCACCCTCGTGACTGTCCCACCTCGTGACTGCACCGTGAGCTCGTGGATGCAGCTGAGGCAGGGGGAACAGTGCCCCCTGTTGCACTGCCTGGCGCGGGAGTGCGACAGGGTGGAGACCTCCTTCTGTCGCTTCTGTGTTCCAGGCACACCGGAGACCCCCACCCCACCCAGCCGCCCTATCTGCAGAGCTCCATGCTGGCCGCTCTCCCTGTCCCCTGTCATGCAGGCGGCGATGCCTGGCCACTCATTCAGAGACCACCCACTCGGGGCTGGATGTCCCCACAACACAGTGGCCTCCTGTGACAGCTTCCCTTGCTGTCCTGTGCCTGCCAATGCGTCCCAGCCCTGGGTCCTGCACTGCCTGCCAGGGGCAGCCCTGCCCAGCACTGTGCTGCACGGTTGTTTCTTCACAGAGCTGCGCCCCCGTGGCCAGCCCCTCACTGCCCAGCCTCCTGCCTGCTGGGCTCTCCGGCCCGCCCCCGGCCACATTCTCCTTGGGTGCCTCATTCTCAGCCCTGCCTGTGGTGCCTGGCCACACCCCAGACCCTCTGTTTTAGGTTGTCTTCCGGACCACCTGTGTCCTGAGGCTCGATGTCAAACGTGCTGTGCGCAGCTCACCAGCAAGGTGCTCAGCAGGGCTCCAGAGCAGCTGTGTAAAGCCAGCGTGATGCACCCACCTGGGCCCCCACCTTGCTGCCCCTTTCGGTGCTGACCAGGGCCCAGGCAGAGATCCGAGCATCCTCTGAGGCTCCTCCCGCTCCCTCCTCCCCATCCTCATCCCTGCAATTACCAAGGCCTGTCTGTGCGCCCCATTCCATTGTCCCCAGTGCTGTTGCCCTGTCCCTCTGCTCGTTTGCTGTTACAGGGCTGGGGACGGAGCCCAGGGCCTCCAGCATGCCAGGCAAGTGCCCGAGCCCTGCCTCAGCTTCTTTCTGAATCAGTCCCCTCTGGCCTGGGTCATGGCAATGCCCAGCTCACCAGCTCTTGGGCTCAGGGCTCAGCTCCTCCACCTGGATCCCCAGGGAGCTTCTCTGAATGCTGACCTCTCCCTCCACTCCCCAGATCACCGCCCTGCACTGGCTCCTTACCACCCTCCGGGCCTCATCTTGACCCCCTTTCCAGCCCGACACCACCCCCTCAAGTTCCAGCCCCCTTCTTCTGCCCGGATGACCTGCCCTTCCCCGTTCTCTCCACTGTCCGCCTGGCTCAGAAGTCGCCTCCCTGGTGAAGACATCCAGGATCCTTCCTGCACCCCCACGGCCTGGAGCACTCACTTCGCTGTGGGACACTGCTGCCCTACTGTGACCCCACTGGGCTGGGGACTCTGAGAGCTGGCTGTGCCCGATTCCCCAGGTCTCTGCAGGTTTTGTCCCCTCTCTTGGGGCCCCAAGCTGGGCCGGCTGTACAGGCCCCTCAGGCTTGAGTTCAGAGCACATTTTTGCAGGCCTGATGGCTGGTGGGTGTGGGAACTCGGTGTCCTCTGGGATTTCTGACCTTGTGAGAGAGGGCAGGCAGCATGTGGGCCTGTGAGCCAGAAGGCTGGCAGCTGGGGCTAGGGGGAGGGGAGCCAGGGCATCGGGCACCTGTGTCTGTGGCTGGCACTCGCTTCATCTCTGGGACAACAGGGTCCTGGGGCCCAGGACCAGCGCGTGAGACCAGTTTTGCTGCCCTTCACCAGGCCTGGCCTGGGAGTCCAGGCTGAAGGACCAAGGCTCGAGGGAGCCAGCAGAAAGATGGGTTTGTGCAACAGAGTTCAATATGTTTGTAATAAAGGGAAAATGGAAAAAATGTTAATTTAATTTTGACAGTGCCCTGGGGAGGACGCTGTCCAGTTGCCACCCGGCCAGCCCTGCTCAGAGGCTCCGGGGAGTGAGGGGAGGCACCGCCAGGGTGAGGCGCTCCAAGCGCCTGTCCCAGGACGTCCTCTGTTTCCTGTCACCGTGCCCAGCACCCTGTCCATGAAGCAGGCTGCCCACCTGGGAAAGGGGACCTATCAACTCCCCGCTTTGTCTCCCATAGCTGGGGCCTGGAAAAGTCTCTTGGCTGGGAGGCGCCCCCACCCTGGCCCCAGGGGGCCTGGAACTTGGCATTGAACCCAGTTCCTAGGATCTGTGTCTGCCCCAGAGCCTGGAGACTGGGGTGCAGGGAGGACCTGGGTGCCAGGGGCCAGCACAGTTTCTCAGCAGCTGCAGCCCTCAGGGAATCAACTTTCCAAGCCTCTGTGTCCTTCCTGGGAAGGTGGGGACCCCAGGAGGGATCTGCACTCTGAGCTGGACCATGGTGCTTCTAGGTCTGAATGGTTCCACATGGCAGCCTCTTGACTACTGAGTCGGGGTGGTGCTGCCAGTGTGACTGAGGAGCGGCTCTTTGCCTACCCAGTTATCCCTTGGCATCGAGGGGCAGTGGCTCTTGGACCGCCAACCCCTTCGGGTACCCAAATTCGTGCACGCTCCGGTTCCGTCTAGGAACTGCTGCAGAATTTGTGTGTAACTCATTCTCCTGTGTATTTAAAATTACCTGTATACTATTTATACTATCTACAGTGTAAATTGCACGTAGGCTATGTTGTTTAGGAAATAATGACAGGAAAAAAATCCTGTACATGTTTGATATGGATGTAACTTTTTTATCTTTTTTTTTTTTTTTTGAGACAGGGTCTCACTATGCAGTTCAGGCTGGCCTTGAGATCACTTTGCAGCCCAGGCTGGTCTCAAGCTCTCAAGGATCCTCCTGCTTCAGCCTCCTAAGTGCTAGGACTACAGGTGTGCACCACCATGCCTGGCTTACAGATGCAATATTTAAAAATGTCAAAATTTGTTTTTTCAAACGTTTATAATGTGTGGTTGGTTGATTTCATGGATGCAGAATATAGAGGGCCAGTTTAACTGATGGAGTTTGTTTTGCAGTACTGGGAATTGAACCCAGAGCCGCCCTTGCATGGAGCTACACCACCAGACACTATTTGTTGGTTTGCTTGTTTATTTCTTTTTTTGGGGAGTGTCTCTTGAGACAGGATCTCACTATGTAAGTCAGGCTGGCCTTGAGCTCACTTTGTAGCCCAGGCTGGTCTCAAACTTGCAATGATCCTCCTGCTTCAGCCTCTCGAATGCTGGGATTACAGATGTGCACCCCCATGCCTGGCTCTACAGTTTGTTTGTTTGCTTGTTTGTTTATTTATTTTTTGAGACTGTCTTGATAAATTGCTGAGTTGCCCAGACTGGACTCAAACTTATGACCCTCCCAGAGTCCTGTGCCACCACGCCCAGCTCTGTATTTATTTTTAATTCATTTAAATGGCCCCTCCTGGCTAGGAGTCATTGTCCTGAGGAGCTGTGGGACCTATCTAAGACTTGTTCTGTGGGGAGTGGGGAGACCAGGGCACTGTGCCCAGAGCTGACTGAGGGCTCAGGCGGGGATGCTGTGTCCGCTGCACCTCCATGTGGCCCTCAGCAAGCTCTCTGTTCCAGAGGGTGCCCGGGCATAGGAGAAAGACAGAGGCAGGACCCACCCTCACACCAGGACTCTTCAGCAGCCGGCAGACACACCGCACCCCAGGGGCAGGGTGTCCACAGCATCCGTTGTGCCCACGTGCACTCCCTATCACTGGCCAGGGGCTCCCCCTGTGGTTCTGGGGCTCAGTCCCTGCCATGGCTCCCTGTGAGGGTTTCTGTGTATCTGTCCATTTTCTGTTCCTATGATAAAATACCCCAGACTGTGTCACTTATAAAGAAGAGAGGTTTATTGAACTCACAGATGCGGAGACTGAAAGTCCACACAGCGTGGCACCAGCTCTGCCAAGGGGCCCTGACTATGTTGCTTTGTGGCAGCTGGCATCATGGCTGCAGGGCGTGCCAAGAAGTGAGATCACATCACAGTGTGGGGCAGATGCCAGAGTGAGAGGAGATGCCAGCCTTGTTCTTTTGTAACAACCCTCTTGAAAGAGCTAAGCCAAGGGTCCCATGGGAACCATATTAGTCTCTCCCAAGGGCAGCACACCATGACCTCACATCCTCCCAAACCCCACCTTTTAGGGCCCCACCGCCTCCAACACGGCTGTAGTGCCAACCGAGCCTCCCAACATATGCCAACCTCAGCACCTGGGCATACCGGGTGCACTTCTATCTCCCTTTGGTGTAGATTACCACGCAGCCACCCTGAGGTCACGCTGCACTAGGACAGCCCCTCCCCCACTGCCTTCCTGTCGCCTGGAGGAGGCATCTGTCACCAGAGTCCCCCCTTTGCCATGCCTGCCCCTGTCCTCCTTCATTGCCAGAGCCACGCAGGACACCTGCCAAGGCCACCACTTGCTGCTGGGCTGATTCTCTAGGAGCTGAGGGTGACTATGGTGGCCTCTGATGTGCTCCTTCCTCTCAGTGGGGCTGAGAGGGTCTGATGGGCAGGGAGAGGCTGTGTTTTAGTTTTTGGTGTCTTATTTGGTGATGCTGGAGACAGAGCCCAGGGCCTCGAGGGCTCTGGGTCAGGGCCCCACCGCAGAGCTGTACCTCAGCCAGAGATGCCATTTTTATTTCGTCTGCCACTTTCTTTGGCTTCTCCATCCCCATCTCCAGCTCCAACACTTTCTCCTTGTCCCAGGGAGTCGGGTAGAAATCGGGACTGTAGTGTCCCGGCCCTGGAGGCCCTCACCTGGATGAACGGTCTTGGCTCTCTGCCAGCAGCACCCACTGCACTGGGACCTGGCTGTACACGTGTCCCTCCCTTGGGGGTCACTGCCCATGTCTCTTCCTTCTGCAGCTAGAAAAGCCACTCTCACATTGGCACCAAGTGCATCCATTGTCCTGAGCTAGGGGAGCAGGGATACACTCAGGCCTCTTAGCCAATCATAGCTCAAGCCCCTGTAACCCCCACCAATCATATCACACCTGCCTAGCTGCTTGTCCAATGAGAGCAGCATTCTAGCTGGAATTTGCATCCTGGACATTGGGCACCTGTGTCTGTGGCACTGGCTTCATATGTGGGATGATATGGTCTTGGGGCCCAGGACCAGCGCGTGAGACCAGCTTCACTGACCTTCACCAGGCCTGGCCTAGGAGGCCAGGCTGAAGGACCAAGGGTCGAGGGAGCCAGCAGAAAGATGGGTTTGTGCAACAGCATTCAATATGTTTGTAATAAAGGGAAAATGGAAAAAATGTCAGCAAGGCAGCTGGTACCCAAAGATGCACCCAAGGTTAGGAAGGTGGCCTGTTCCCGCCTCGGCTCTTGCCTTCCCTCAGGGATTCATGCCATGGCCCATGTGGTACTCAGCCCCGAGTCAATCTATCTCGGACTCCCCTGTCTTCTGTTTCTCTGACTTTGTTAGGTGAGGTGTCTTCATGTTTGCAAACACTTCGGATGCACCCGCAGAGCCATGAAGAGGGGTTCCGCCCTAACTCCTCCTCTCAGAGTCCTGGCTGAAAAGTCACCACAGGATCGTTGGATCTTTCTGAGACTCAATGCTTCACCCCGTTGCTATTCTGTTTCAGCCCTTTCAAACTTCAATCTGCAATTATTTCATTACCTATTCTGTTTCAGAAGGAAGCATCTGTTTTCAGTTTATTTAATGGAATCTAAGGGCTGGGAGGGACTAGTCTGCTGTCTTGTGGATAGTATGAGGTTGCATCTCTCCAAATGTTTGTTGAATGAATGAAGGATTGGGAGATCCCACTTCTTTACCTTCAAGCCTTCAGGTCCAGTGGGATGTTGAGGATAGAAATAGGGTCCCAGGCACCTGTAGGGCTTGGTGGAGGGCTCAGGAGCTCCGTGTTCTTGTAGGGTTAGGAAGGTCTTCAAGAGTATCCTGAAATTCAAGCGTGCCCTAAACCCCTCCCTGCTCCCCTACCAGCCTGCTGACTCATAATTTAAACATTAAGTTATTTCAAAAACAGCTTTGCTGGGTGTGGTGGCACACACCTGTAATCCCAGCACTTGGGTGGCTGAAGCGGGAGACTCCTTTGAGTTCAAGGCCAATTTGGGGTACGTAATGTATTCAAGGCCAGCCTGAACCACGTGGCAAAATCCTATCTCAAAACATAAAAGAACCAGCAAAACAAACAAAAAACAACAAAACAGCTCCCCAAAACAAAACAAAATAACACAAAGGTTTTAAATTGGGCACAACGGCACATACCTGTAATCCCAGTACTCTGAGAGGCTGAGGCAGGAGGATTGCAAGTTCAAGCCCAGCCTGGTCAATTTAGCAATTAGCTATAATTTGTGTGAAAATAAAAGCAAACAAAAAACCCAATCTTCCAAGATTTTTCTGAGCTTTCATCCACAGACAATACACTACATTCCTTCTGAGTTCCGTAAGTTTTGACACCCATGTGGCTGCTGCCACCAAGGTCTAGGGAATTTCTGCTCCCTGAAACCCTCCTTTTGTTTTTTTGCAGTGCAGCACCAGGCACCTACTGACCTTCTGTTAACACTGACTGCTTTTGCTTTTTAAAGGGCTTCCCATAAGGAGACGTGCTCCTTTCTTTACGGCTTCTTAGACTCAGTGCGTCTCTGAGGGCTTCCGTAGTTGGTTGCTTTTCATTGCTGAGTAGTAGTCCTTCAGCTTCACCTTAGTTTTGGCGCTAGTCACCTGCCACTGGACACAAGCGTGATTTCCAGGTTTGGGCTCTTATGAATTAGGCTGTGTGAGCACGTGTGACGGTGTCTTCGCACGCAGACACAGGCTCCAGTTACTCTTCACGGGTTGTATAGTAAGCGTGTGCCTAACTTTGCAAGTCACTTGCCAAACCATTTGCCAAGGTGACCGTGCCATTTTGCCTTCTGTGGCCATGTGTCTCTGCTGGCATGTGTGGTGGAGCAAACGCCTCCCCCTCTGGCTGGTGTGTGAGAGAGGAAGAGGCCAGCGTCATGCTGTCCTTTCAGGGACAGACCCAGTTGCCTGAAGGTTGGCGCCCCAAGAGTGCTGAGGCGGGGACACAGCCTTCCACACACGGGCTTAGAAGACCAGACGCATCCGGGGTGGGTGCAAGTTACAGTCGTCAGAGATGAATGAGGGGTTCATCCCAGGAGTCTGTGGACACCGAGTCTGTGACACACAAGTCCCTTATCTGAAACAGGAACCCCGATGAGTTTCTACACCTGATGCAGTGAATGCCATGCTGATTTCTGCATGTCATCAGAGATGGTGTCTCCTATTTTTTCCCCATGAATGGGCCATATTTTCTTGGGGTTTTTATTTTTAGTGTGCATCATAATTCTTTGGTTGGAGACAGGATGTTTTGTATATTCTCGCATAGTCTCTCTGGAGAGCGGCTTTTCCCCTTCTAAGAGTTTGCTTTTGCTGTGTTTTGATGGCTCTGGCAACCATGTGTCAAGGGAGCTTTCCGGAGTGTTTCCGTAGAGCTCATCGCTCTTGTTGGGTGTGGCTCCAAAGGGCCTGTTCCATGATCTCGGTGGCCAGTGGTAACCCAGCAGAGGTCCGCATTGGCCTAGAACCAAGAGAAACACAGTTGGTCTTGTCTGGGTCTTCTCGACTCTGTTCTGAGCTGGGTTTAGCCATGTCACTGTGTGGAATTGACGTCCCTTCTTTCCCTATCGCCGCACCACTTCCTTTGCACGGCAAGTGGTCCATTACTCATTCATCATTTGATCATTTCTGCTTTGTTTTTGTTTTTGCAGTGCCGGGGGTTGGATTTGGGTTTTGCACTGAGTTACATTTCTGGCCTTTTTAAAAATTTTTAAATTTTGAGACAGAGTCTTGCTAAGTGTTGTCTAGGTTGGCCTCAAACGTGTGATCCCTCTGCCTCAGCCTCGCGAGTGCTGGGATTAGAGGTGTGAGGCACCATGTCTAGCTTTGTTTCTAGTTTGTAGCTGTTACGGACAGAGCTTCTCTGAGCATTCCTGCTAGTTCTTTTGGTGGCTACGATGGATTCATTTCTTTCTTTCTGGGATATATTCAGGACTAAATTCTGGGCCATTGGTGACACCCCATGACCTTTCCCCTGTGTATACCCAGCCCAAACTTTGGTGTGGCCCCTATGACCTTGCAAGAAGGTCGTTGACCCCAGAACCAGGTACACAGCCCTCAAGATTCTTGAACTCTCTGGAGGGACAGCCACACGCTTTGTGTGCTAATGACATGACTGGTGTCTGCGGTGTAGACAGCTTCAGAACTAGAGCAGGACCTGAGTCCAGGCCTAAAACTGTCACCTCCTGCCCTGGCCCCTGGGCTGAAGTGTGGAGAGCTGCAGAGGTTGACTTCAGTATCTGATGGACAAGGGCTTCCTCATCGGGGCCTCTGCAACAAGCTCCCCCAAGTCCCCAAATAACAGAGGCCAGAGCTTCTGGGCCGGTGTTGATATTGGGGTGCTGGGAAAGGGTGCCCCGAAAGAGTGCCTCCCTATGTGTCCCCTTTCCGACTGGCCTTTAGTCGCATCCTCTGTAACAGACCTGTGACGGCACGGGCAGGGGGCATGGAGAGCCCTGATCTACAGCCAGCATGCTTGGAGGTTGCTGGGCTTTGCCTGGCATCTGAGGCGGGGGACCGTGTTGCCCTGGACCCGTGTAGTCAGCTCAGGCCATGAGTTAGGGTCAGAAATGCATCGCTGACACCCAGTTGGGATCTGCAGAATCAGAGAACTGGTCCTGGGTGTCAGAAAACACTCCTCCCCCCACCCATCTTCTTGAACCCCACGTTTCCCAAGAGTTCCATGGCCCTGTCCCGCTGGGTTGCCCTCGCCCCTCCGTGCCCTCCTCAGCACTCGAGCCTTCCGCCTGGTCATCTTCTCCTCCCCAGGGCTTTGGCCACCTTCCAGGGCCATGGCATACAGCCTGGAGCGGGCCAGTCGCCAGCTGCCTGGGTGACCTCTCCACGTGGGGCTCACTTCCCCCGTCCTCCCCACTGCCCCTGGGGCCTCTCTCCTGCTGTGCCCACACGAGGGGCCCCTCCATTCACGCAGGCCTGGGTGCCCACATCCTGCACTCTGCCCCTCTCCCCGACTCCCAACAGCCCGGCTCGGTGGAACACCCAAGCCCATCTCCAACCCCAGCGCCTTCCCTCCGCACAGTCTTGCTGGCCTCCTTGCAGGCCTCCGGGCCTCCAGCCTCACCTCTGCAATCAGCTTGGCCTGTGGCTCTAGACACGGTCCCCAGAGCCAGCCCTGGCTGCGTCGCCTTGGCGAGGCCACGTGTGCGGCCCTGCGGTTGGGCGCGGGTGGCCGCCAAGCCTCGGTGCCATTCCTCAGTGCCGACCGTGCGTGGCGGACATGCTCGCAGCTGGGGCTCACACACAGGTTTTTCGAGTTAGAGATTTGGAAAAGGCTCTGGCGGCGCTGGTTGGGGTTCAGAGCCCACAAGACGCAGGAGAGACCTTGGGTGAGCTCATCTTTCCTAGGGCGGCTGGGCTCGGTTGGAAAATGTCACACTCGGGCTCGCCGCTTGGCCGGCCTGTGGGTGTTTGGCAGCTCAGGTGACTCGTGACATGGCCGGGGCTGTCCGGCAAGGGTGGGTGGGGCTGGGGCCACCTCTAGAAGGGCCACAAATGAGGGGATCCCTGGGGGAGCCCGAGGGACAGACCCTAAGGGAGAGAAAAGGAGGTGGACAGAGAAACAAGAGAACAAGATTGGCAGAACTTTTTTTGGGGGGGAGAGATGATGTCAATCAATTGAGTTGGGAATGTTGAATTTTTGTGCTGAAACACATCCACTGTCCCCTGGAAGAAAGGCAGTAATCCATCCCAGAGAGGCAGAACCTTATCGTGTTTAAGAAATGAGCTCCGGAGCCAGTCTGTCTGAAGCCAACATCTAGCTACGAAGCTCACTGGCTGTGTGACCTTAGGCAAGTTGCCTCACTGCTCTGTGCTTGTCTCCTCATCTATCAAATGGAGGTGGTAATAATGGCACCTCCTCGTCCACTACTTTTGATCATTAAATATGTTAATGCAAGTGAAGTGTTTGGATGGCTGTTGGGACATAGTAGATGCTCATTAAATATCTGTACCATCGCTGGACCTTAGCTACTCCAGTGCTGTGGTGGTGCTTCCTGACCGCTCTGTCTTCCTTCAGACCCAGTTTAGAAACCACCTCCTTGGCCGGGCATGGTGGTGCACATCTGTAATCCCAGCACTTGGGAGGCTGAGGCAGGAGGATCGTTGCAAGATTGAGACCAGCCTGGGCTACAAAGTGAGCTCAATGCCAGCCTGAACTGCATAGTGAGACTCTGTCTCAAAAAAAAGACAAAAAAAGAAAAGAAAGAAATCACTTCCCTGGGCTGGGGATGTAGCTCAGTGGTAGAGTGCTTGCCTAGCATGTACAAGGCCCTGAGTTCAGTCCCCAGTACCACCCAAAAAAACCCCAAAATCACCTCCTCTGAGAAGCCTTCTCTTGCCCTCAGTCTCCTCTCTTTGTTGCGACAATGGCTGTTTTTAACAGCTGTGTTTAACATAAACATCTGTTTAGCTGCCCATCTTCCCTACCAGCCTCTGGGGAGACAGCAGGGTAAGACAGACTCTGAACTATTTGTTGTTCCTAGAAGCCCCATGCACCTGGGAACCACCCCAAATAACCATTTCACTTTTCTGTCGAATAAATAATTCAAAAAAATTAATAATGGAAGACCGGAAATTATACCCTAGGAGAAGACCGACACAACATCCTAAGATGTGGCAGGTGTAACACAGAGTCTGGCCAAGTGTGAATTGGCCACCACACTGGCCAGAGCCCAGCTTGGGGAGGCACCGAGAGGGTGCTGGTCAGGCCAGGTTCCTGGAGTAGGTGTCAAAGCCCAGGTGGGCTCCAGCTGCCTCCCAAGATGTTGAGAGCAGTGAAATCGGCGGCTGGTGCCCTCTGGGTGGCCTGGCACAGGAAAAGCTCCTTCCCAGGGTAGGGAAAGTGCCCAGGGATGAGGTGGGGCTGGGGAGGACTAGCCAGAGCCCAGAGACACACGGAGTCTCTTAGGGTGGATTTCCCGCCTCTGCCCTAATGCAGACTGGCTCTGCTTTGGTTTGGAAAAACAGGCGTCTCGCTGCAGCCTCCTGAAACCAATTGGAAATAAACCTCCCCTCCCTGCCCCTCCCCCATGCCTGCGTGGGCCAAACACGAAGTGGAACACGAACAGGAACACGGCAAAACCAGAGAGGACGACACAGCGGCAGGCAAGGGCTCCAGGCCAGCGCTCCGGGGAACGGAGTGAACCGGGTCACCCAGGCCCGTGCTGAGCCCATCTCAGTGGCTTTACAAAGCCTCAGTCCTTGTCCGTTTGTCTGTCTTCTCGCTTAAGGCTGCAGACAGGGCCAGCCAAAGCCACGGCCGGAAGGATAACCAGGGCCGTGGTCCCTGTGGTGTGGCTGACTGCCTGCCGCTGCTCTGAGCCTGTGGTGTCCCTGCCTTGCAGCCTTAAGGGTGAGGCCTCCTCTGTCCCCTTCATCCTGGCTCCCGTCCTGTGCCCTCTAACGAGTGCTCCCTCCACCCCCAGTGCTCTCCTGGTGGGCAGCCAGGAGGCACTGACAGGGGTCACCTTCTCCACCCCACTGAGTTCACATCCCGGGCTCCTCTCCTCCTCGGCCTGGGTGACTCTGGCATATCTCCGACCTCAGGTTCCCGGCTGGTGGGGTGGGGAGTGAGACAGACCCCTTGTGACAGGAGGGAGAAGTCCCTGAGGAGGGGCTCTCACTTATTTCCTCTCCATTCACGGTCCACTGGGCCGCCCACAGACAATCTCCTTGGTCCCAGGGCCCCGGGGAGGCTGGGTCCTCTTGGGCTCATCACAGCAACTGGAGCCAGGGTCCTTTGTTCACCTCTGCCTGTGTCTTCACCTTGGTTCCAGAAGGAGTTTGGTGCTGAGGGCCAGGGGTCTGGGACTGAGCCCCGGGCCAGTGTGGTGCCGCTAGGATCATCACACTCACACCGCCTCCCAGCCTTCTAATGGGGCACAGATGCCACTTGTGCATGCAAGAACACGCATTCGGAAACTATAAAAAGCACCAGGTCCTATTGCTACTTGATATTTCTGGTTGCACGTCAGATTCTTCGTATCTGCCATTCCAGGGTGGCTGGGCCAGGCGCGCATGGTCCCAGGCAGGTGCCCAAAGAGTCTCCCTGTTGGGCCTCATTGGGGGAGGCCTGCATGTGTGCCTGTGGGCGCAGGCTCCGGAGCGCTGTCCCCCAGGGCCAGATGGCCTGCAGGAGTGCCGGAGGGGAGGTGGCAGCGGGGACCTGTGGAGTGATTTCCAGCCCCAATCCCAAGCTAAAGACATCCAGATGGGCTTGAAGAAGTTACCCAGGAAGCCGGCTGCCAGACATGCAGGCCCCTGAGAGGACGGCCAAGGAGGCACAGCCAGAGGACACAGGAGGACACATCTGATCACTGAAGGCAAAAAGCAATCGAAACTTTGGATTACCCAAAGCCGGCTAGAAACCGTCAAAATATAAACACCCACTGGTAAACAGAGTGCGGTGATTGGAGAGTGAGACGAGGGCCAGAGAGTGCTACAAAATTGAATTATGAAAATCTGTCTTTGAAAATGAAGCAGAAAGGCTGTCTGGCACAGCAGAGGGAAGCAGAGAGGCTGGGGCGTGGGGGAACAATGTCTTCCTGAGTGGCACACCAGACAGGGCTGGCGTGTGTCACCCCTCTCCCTGTGCCAGCCAAAAATAGGCTTAGAGCAGGAATCTCAGATCTCACAGGACCTCAAACCCCAGGGCAATGAATTTGTTATGTTGAGGGTAACAGGCAGCCCCAGAGGAGGTGGAGGGCTGCAGCCAGTATTTGGACATGAGCTGTAGTGAACGCAAGACCGGCTGGGTGCTCCTTCAAGTTGGCACCTCAGGAGCAAGCGAGGGGCACAGCATGCAATAGTGGGGAGACAGATTCTGTAAGAGCTGAGACACGCTGGGCAGAGGCTGAAGGTGGAGAGTGATGTGGGGCGTGTATTAGTCTGTTTTTGGTTACTGTAATGAAACACCCGAGTCTGGATGTTTTATAAAGAAAAGAGGTCCATTCAGCTCACAGATTTGGAGGGTGCAAATCCAAGACCAGGTAGCCCTATTGCTTAAACCCTCTTGGCTCTGTCACATCATGGCAGCAATGTGTGTGTGACACAAAGAGATCATCCTGCGTGAAAGGGAGGCAGAGGGTGTGGGAAGGGGGCAATCTTTTTCTTTTAGTGAACCTAGGTGGATCAGGAAATGGGGTAGGTAGGGAATGTTACAGTTTGGATTAAAATGTACCCCCTAATCTCACGGGCATGGAAGGTAGCTGTCAGAAGGTGCCACACTTACCAGTGGGTTCACTCACGGAGGAGTTTGTGGCTGAGTGTGCTGTGAAGCGCTAGGCCCGGGTGGAGCAGGCCAGTGTGACCTGGAAGGTCGAGTCCTTGTCCCCCGCTCTTCCCTTCCCTCCCTGCTTCTGGGCTGCCATGGGGAGAGCAACTGTCCTCCGCCAGGCTCCTCCGCCATCCTGTTGCCTCTGACCATGTGTTGAGACCATGAGCCAGAATAACCTTCTCCTCCTTGAAGTTTGGGGCATCGGGTGTTGTGTCCCAGTGCAGGGATGGTGTCAAGGTAGGGAACAAGGATAAACAGGTGCAGTACAGCAGAGACCGCTCGGGTTCAGGGCTCCAGGGCTTGAGGGGGACCTGGGAGTTGTTAGCACTGCCCAGAGGAAGCTGGCTACATACAGGCAAAGCTCAGGGTAGAGTTGAGACTGGAGACAGCCTGATAGTCACTCGCGAAGTGACTCTGAGAGGCACATTTTTGTGCAAATGACTTATTGAGGTTTTCCCAGGGGACCTGGGAAAGGAAAAGGTGGCAGTCAAGCAAAGGTGACCTCAGGCGAAGCAGTGTCCCCAGGAGGGACACGGAGTGTGTGTCACGTTTCCCAGGCTGGGATGAGGGAGTCCGTCTCTCCTTGGCTGAGGGTGTTGCTCAGGGGTAAAGCATGTACCTAACATGTACAAGGCCCTGGGTGCTAAATCCTTAGCACCAAAACCAAGTAAAATAAAATAAATAAAGAGCTTCGTGGGCTTTCCCATGCCTTCAGGCATCAGTGGGTGTTTGAGGACTGTCCCATTGTCCAGCCACCCAAGAGCTGTCTGTCCTGCAGGAAACCTGGATGTTACCGGGAGGACAGCGCATCAGTGCCAGAGACACAAACGTTCTGGTGAGGCTTGCAGAACACGGGGGAGACATGGTGCTGTCCCCAGTGTGTCCTACTCATTGAAGCTGCAATGGACGAGCCGGCCGGGGAGACAGCAGAGTAAGACGGGAGGGCCAAGTGGCAGGGGGAGGACATCACCCTCCAGGTGCTGGCTGGACGGGGCCTTGGAGCCCCACAACTCACCACATGGTCTGTGGCCAGAATGCTTTCCTCTGGACGCTGAGCAAACAGTGGTCCCAGGTGACTGCGCTCAGTTCATTCTTAGGGCAAGCAGGGAATTCGGTGGCCTGGGTGGCCGGGGGAGTGCAAGGGTGTGGCCAGGTCCCAGGGTGGAAATTGCATCACCAGGTTTGTATCTCCAGCCTCCTGCTCTCCTCTCTACTAACCCAGTGCTTGTTGGTTTCTGTCCCCTGGGTTTGGCCCAGGAGCTGGAAAGAGTGGCTTGAGGCAGCCTTAGGCATTATCTAGAAAATTCCCAACACAAAATAAGGAGAGAGCTGAGCTTGGTGTCATAATCCTATGATCCCAGCACTCTGGAGGCTGAGGTAGGAGGGTCCCAAGTTGGAGCCCAGCCTGGGCAATTTAACAACTTAGAGAGATCTCTTAGATCTGACAGGAAATTAACTGTCCCAGCTGGGGACCAATGCCCATCCCCAAACCAACTGCAGGAGTGTATTCCACCCCAAAGGACCCCCGTTCTTGAGGGCAGCACCTCCACTTCTGGGTCTGGCTGTCTGTCTTGCGGCTTCTTTTAGTGCCCCCTCTCTGCATTTCACTCCGGCCTGCGTCTCGTGCCTCCCTCTGGGGGTGGGACAGGGAAGATCCACCTGACTGAAGGGAGCATCTCTTCCTCTGCCACAGGTTGCCCTGGAGCTCATGTGCTTCTCAGCTGGGCAGTGCCTCTGCCCCAAGGGCCTCTGGGAAATCAGGGTGGATGCTGGGAATAGGACCTGGCACAATGGGGTTTCAAGTTTCTGAGAGATGCTCAAGTCAGGAGAGGAGCAGAAGCAGGCCCCAAGCTGAGGCCCAAGGGTCTGGCCTTGGGGCTGCAGCCATCCTGGAAACTGGCTCAGGGCTCAGGCAGAAAGGCAGATACTGAGTTTCCAGCAGCACAGGCTGGGGTAGGGGCTGCACAGCTTACTGTCCTAGAAGCTGGGGGAGCACAGAGCTGGCATCCCAGGGCACCCTTGGGGTGGTCCTGGGTGCTGCAGCCCTGTGGGTGCGTATAGCACCCAGGCCTCAGGTAGGAGTCGCGCTAAGTGACAGGGTGGCTGGGCACCTGTTCTTAGAGCAGCAGGAGGTAGATGAGTGTTTGCTTCTAGCTGGTGGGAACTGAGGGTGGGGAGCATAAAAGGCTACAGTGTTTCTTCTCTTTTTGTTGCACAGGAGACTGAATCCAGGGCCTTCACATAGAGCTCTATCCCCATCCGCTTGTCTTTTATTTTGAGATAGGACCTCACTAAATTGCTAGGCTGCCCAGGCTGGGTTTGCACTTGCAAGATGCTCCTGCCTCAGCCTTCCACAGTGCTGGGATTCTAGGTGTGGACCACCACACCCAGCTCCACAGGTGTCTTAGAGATGAAGAGGATGCTCTAAAATGGTCTATGCCAGTGGCTACACCTATCTATGAGAACACTAATGACCATTGAACTGGACATTTTAAACAGGTGATTTTCATGGTGTGTGAATTCTATCTTAGGAAAGTACTTTTTAAAGAGTGCGCTGGTGAGGACTGGTCATAAACAGCAGTGCTTGGTAGAGAGACTGAAGCATAAGCCACTCCTATAGGCCAGGCCCCCTAGACGGGTAAGGGTGGCATGGCTCAGACAGTCTGAGAAGTGTCACCAGGCAGGCTGGCTACCAGCTTTGGGAGCACTATCCTCTACTCAGGGCATCTTCAAAAATAGACCTACTCATGTCACACAGGGGCTTAAACCTTCCATGGTCCCTAGGAGAAACATGATCCTTGCTTTGGCCTATAAGGCCCTCCCCACGTGCCCCTGCTGACCACTGATCTTTTTCTGAGCATTGAACTTGACATGGCCTCAGGACCTTTGCATTTCCTATTACACCTGACACCCCTTTTCCTTCTCTTTTAGCCTGGAAAAGTCGAGTCTCCCCTACCTCCTTGGCTGCAGAGGACTCTCCCCGCGAAGTTATGCATTCCTATCTGTTTGGGATGTAAGCTGTGCGGGTCTGTGTGTGCTCAGCCCCACCCAGAATACTCCATAAAAAGGTGCGATATGAATAGAGGAATGTTCTCTGAGTCCTGGGGAGGCTGGAGCCTGCCGAGGCAGCTTTGAGATTTTGGGATAGGTGGTTGGGTGTGGACAGATGGCGTGGCAGGTGAATCCCAGAAGCATGAGTGGTGGCCACAGGAGTAGGGGGCCCTGAGGTCACCTCTGCCTGTGCCTCCGCCCCGGGCCTGGGCTGCCTGTGGCTGAGGGCAGGGAGGGCTGGGAACTGGAGCTTCCAAGGGAGAGGAGATGCCTTGGGCTGGAAAATCACATCACAAGCTTGCGGCTGGCGTGGGGACAAGCCGGGCGAGTGCTGAGTGGCTGACAGGCCAAGAGCCGGCAGTGCGGCCGGAGAGGAATTCTTGGAAAGTGGAAACCCCCGGGGGCCGCCTTGGGTCTTTGAGACACTGGCCAGCGCCATTCTGGCTTTGGCAACATCTACAGTGGCGAAAACAGACTGGCCCCCGCACGGTGTGGACAGGGCCACTCTCCTCGTCCTCCGAAGCCCACAGGGGAGTGGAGTGCGGGCTCAGGTACCCTGGCTCCCGGCCTGACCTCTTTTCTCGCTGCCAGGCACAGCTGCATCTTCCAAAGGGGAACATCCACGTGGCGCCCCCTCCACTGGGAAAGGGTGCACTTGCATGCCCAGTGTGGCAAAGGGGTCCTTGCCAAGGCACCCCTGCTCTCGGATCCCTGTGAGCCGGCTTTGCCAACTCATTTTGCTTTATTTAGGTTTTCTGGGTTTTTTTTTTTTCATTTTTTGGAAACATTTAAAAATAATTTTGAACTGAACAGAAAAGTTGCAGGTCTGGTAACAGGACCTTCTCTGTAGATGTTTTTATCCTAGATCTCCCACCTGTTTAAATGTTGTCTGCCTCATATTCGTCCCTCCACCCAGCCCCCCAGGTTCGTGGTGACACATCCAGTTCCACCTCAACAGCCTTGTGCACGGCTAGACTTCCTTTTCCCATGGTCCCTTTCTCCAGCCATGGGAAATCTCTTGCCCAGTTTTCACCACTTGTTTAAGCCTAGAATGACAAGAAAACAGTTTTAGGATTAGTAACTTATACCACTGTAACGGGCAGACCTATAACTAAAATTCAATATTTCTTTATGGTTCCTTAAGGTAAAATCTAATTTAGCAAAATATACAAATCTTAAGTGTGCCATTTGATGAGATTGGACAAATGTAGACACTTGTGTTAAGCGAGGTCCGATGACTTTGGCCACAACGAAACACCACAGGTTGGGTGGAATAGACAATGGAGTTTTTTTTTTAATTTAAAATTATTTTTTCTTTTGTCTTTTTGTACAACAAACTTTTATTTCCCACAGTTTCAAAGGTTGAGATGTCCAAGATGAAGGTGCTGGCAGACTCGGTTCCTGGTGAGGGCCACTGTCTGGTTATGGGTGGCAGCCATCTTGCTATGTCTTCACACAGGGTATGAGAGAGAGAGAGACAGACAGAGAGACAGAGAGAGAGAGAGAGCAAAAGAGTGAGGGAATATGCGTTCTCTGGTGTCTCCTCCTCTCTTATAAGGGCACTAATCCCATCTCACTATGGAGGACCCACTGTCAGGAATTCACCAGAGAGGACACAGCAAGATGGCGACCATCTGTAAACCAGGAAGTGACCCTCAAGTGTCAGGCAAGCACTATGTGCCACTATGCCTGGCTGTAGCTTTGTAGCAAGTTTTGCAATCAGGAACTTGTGAATTGATCAATTTAGTTCTTCTTTATCAAGATTGTTTTGGCTATCTGGGGTTTGGTACACTTCCATCTGAATTTTGGATAAGCTTACCTATATATTGCAAAAGGGAAGTTGAATTTTTTAAATAGGGATTGCACTGAATTTATAGATCAATTTGGGGAGGACTGCCATCTTAACAACCTATGAACAAAGATTGTTTTTCTATTTATTTAGGTCTTTATTTCTTCTAAACATGTTTGATAGTTCTCAGTGTACAAGTCATACAGCTCCTCTGTAAAATTCAGCCCTGCGTTATTCTTTCTCATGTGATTGCAAATAGAATTGAATTCTTAATTTTATTTCCAAATTGCTCATTGCAAATGTGTGGGACAGGTCCTTTATTGCCAAACCTCATGCGGAAGACAAAGGCCTTTACCACTGCGGCTCTGGGTGGGTCAGGAGGTGACCAGGGGCACCAAGTAAGGAGTCACAACATTCTCTTAGCTAGAATGTAGCGGCTTCTTTCTTAATTAAGCACTCTTTTGATTCTTGTAAGGTTTTTATTAGATTTCAGAATTCCAAGGATGTTGAGCCTGGCATCTCTTGCCAGCGTAGCCATTTCTTTAGCAGAGGGATGAATTTTTAGAGTTCCTGATGCCACCATTTTTGGTGATGTGCGTATGTTTTATTTTTAAACTGCCCATCCAAGTGCCAAAACAATTGTGTCACCATGCACGCTCCTCAGCAACACAGGAAAACTTCCAGTTAACATCTTCAAGGGCTCCCAGAGCACCTTCAAATTGGAGGGGCTGTACACTCTCCTGTGTATTACTATTTTTGCTTTAAACAATCATGTCTTTCTGATGGCCTATGTTTTTTAGAGGCCTAGGTTTAGAGAAAAGTTGAACAGAAAGAATGGGGGATTTCTGTGTTTCCCCTCAGCTCACACACTACAGCCTCCTCCATCCCCCGCCAGTGGCAAATACGGCCGTTCCCACGTCTTACCAATGAGAATTAAAGCCCTTTCTAATTAATATTTTATTTTGAGACTGGACCTCATTAAATTACTAAGTTGCCCAGGCTGGGCTCAAACTTGCTATTGTCCTGCCTCAGCCTCCCAGTGTGGTGGGATTACAGGTGTGCACCACTACACATGGCCTATTTTTTCTTGCTTTTGATATGCCCGTTAACGTGTTCATTCACCCACTGAGGAACCTCTGGCCATTCCCAAGTCTTGCCAATGAGAATTAAAGCTACAATAATCATGTGAACAGTTTGTATATGCACCAATATTTTTAGTTCATTTGGGTGGTACCAACAAATGAGATTGTCACGTTGGTTTGGTAAGATTACTTTTTGTAAGAAACCACCAAAGTTCTTGCTGTACAAATCTGCGTTCCTACCAATGAGAAGCGAGAGTTCCATTTGCTCTAAGTCTTCTCCAGCATTTGGTGTTGTTAGTGTTTGAGATCCTGGCCTTTCTAATAGGTGGGTAATAGTGGTCTGTTGCCTTTCTTTTTCTCCCCTTAGTTTTTGAGACAGAGTCTGGCTATGTAGTTCAGGCTGGCCTTGAACTTGCTCTGTAGCCCAGGCTGGCCTCAAGCTCATGGTAATCCTCCTGCCTCAGCCTTCTGAGTGCTGGGATTATAGGCACATGCCACCACACCAGGCTAGTTTTGCATTTTTACATTTAGGTTTGTGGTTCATTTTTAGTTAATTTTTGTGGAAGGTATGAGGTTTAGATTCATTTTGCCAAGTGTGTGTTTGAACAGCACTTGATGAAAGCAAATTGAAAAAAGTATCTTTTTTGTATTTAACTTTAAGCCTCAGTTCTCTCTCTCTCTCTCTCTCTCTCTCTCTCTCTCTCTCTCAGGAGCGTGTGAGTGTGTGTATGTGGGTGAGTGTGGGTATGTTTCCTGAACTTGAACCCAAGGCCTTCATGCTGAGCTACATCTTCAAACTTTTTAATTTTTTATTTGATACGAGGTATAAATTGTCTAGGCTGAGCACGAACTTGTGATTCTCCTGCCACAGCCTCTCAAAGTGGTGGCTTTATGAGCATGCACCACCATGCCCAGCTGTTGGCTATATTTTTCTGGGATCTATTTCCGGACCCTCTACTCTGTTCCATAGAGCTATTGTTTATTTTGTCATCAATACCACACTGTCTTGATTACTATAGCCTTGAAACTGGGTACAGCCAGTCCTCTGATTTTGTTCTTTGATATAGAGTTGTCTATTCTGAGTCTTTTGCCTCCTCTGTAAACCCAAGAATCAGTTCATCTTGGTATCCACAAAATAACTTGCTGAGATTTTAATTGGGGCAGCAGTGAATTTATAGATGAAGTTGGAAGAGCTGGCGCCTTGACAACGTGGAGTCCTCTTAACCTCCGACGATGGAAAATCTCTCCATTTATTTAACTTAACGGTTTACTCTGAGTGTCATTCTGGCAGCATGTTTGTTCATGTAGTGACTATCCTGGGCACCGCTTGGGTAAGTGCAAGTTCAACCAGTCCATTCTTGTATTGAATAACTTTGATACAATTGTCTTTTTTCATATTTCCTATTGTATTATAAAATTAATGAAAAAATACACAAATTTTGGTCATCCTATATTTAAATAATTGGACTAGTAAGTGGTTAGTTCTTTGACATCTTTCATCAAGATTGTATGGTTTTCTTGGTTTTCATCATATAAACATTGAACATTTTTGTTCGATTTATACCTAAGTATTTAATTTTGGTGGGGGACTTCTAATGTAAACAGTGCTCTGTTTTACACCTCAGTTTCTGCTTGTTCATCACTGGTGTTCAGCATAGAAGAGCAATGGGACTTTGTATATTAACCTTGTTTCCTGCCACCTTGCTGCTTACTTTAATTCTCTCTTAGAGCAATCTGAAATAAAAATTATATTTTTCTTCCTTATGCCATTGCAAGCGCTTTTTCACTTCCTGTTGTACATTCAAGTTTTAATTTCATGTCATATTGCATATGCATGAAGCATTAATTTTATTCAGCCTATGTGTGCGTGAGCATTCGTCCATGCATGTGCTTGTACTCGTGCATGGGACCAGGGATGCAATCCAGGGCCTCGTGCACACTAAGTAAGTGCTGTACTCTCTGCCTCAGTGTTATTACTTCTTGAAGTACTGGTTTGAGAGTAATACATTCTAAGCTTTTGTTTCTTTGAAAAATATTTCATTTCTTTCATTCCTTCTTGAGGAAATCTATTAGTGAGTGTACTTTCACTGCCCAGAAAGTTCTTGGTTTACAGATTTCTCTTTTTCTTTTTTCTCCAAGTGCTTCAAATATCTCATGCTGATTGTCTTCTGGCCTGCATTTTTCTGATGTAATTCTTATCTTTGTCTCTCTGTATGCAGTGTATCTTTTTCCCCTGTCTGCCTTCAGTATTTTTAATCTTTGATTTACAATATGTTATTTCTAGGTAAACAAATGTGTTTTCAGAAAAACGAATGCATTCCACTTGGCGTCTTTTAAGCCTTTTAAGCTTGGGTTTATGATTTATTATACTTAATTAATACTGGAAAATTTTCAGTCACAAATTTCTTCAGATATTTCTTCTGTCTTACTCTTACCCTTCTGGAATTCCAGTTGCTCATATGGCTTACTTGATACTGCCCCACAGGTTTTTTTTTAATTCTTTTTTTTTTTCCTTTTTTACTTTCCTGTCGCTGGGACAAAACACCTTGCACCCACAATTTCAAGGAAAAAGAGATTTATTTTGGGTCAGTTCCAGGGAATGCAGTCTCTGGCTGGCTCCACGGCAAGAGCAGTGTGGTGGAGGGTCTGGTGGGACAGAGCTTCGCGCGGTGGCATCCAGGAAGCAGAGGGGGGGAGGGGCTGAGAAGAAAAACCCACCTTTCCAGACCATGCACCCAGTGACCACCTCCAACCAGGCCCTGCCTCCTAAACTCATCTGTGGGTGGACCTGCTGGGGAACGCGGTGCCCAGTGGACCAATCCCCTGCTAAAAGCCCCATCTCTGGACATGTGACACATTTAGGAGAACTTTGGATCTGAACCATAATAGTTTCTCTTTGTTATTCTTTCTTTCTTGTCTTTCTTTATCTCTCTTTCTCCTTTCTATTCTGATTTCTCTTTATGTTTCAGTTTGTGTATGTTCTATTGACCTACCTTCACATTCACTGATTTTCTCTCTTTTTTTTTTTTTTAAAGTAAGACAACTTATTTTATTTTATGTTTTTGAGACAGGGTCTCACTATGCAGTTCAGGCTGGCCTTGAGCTCACTTTGTAGCCCAGGCTGGCCTTGAACTCACAGCAATCCTTCTTCATCAGCCTCCTGAGTGCTGGGATTACAGGTATGAGCCACCACACCTGGCTCTTCACTGATTCTCTGATGGATTGCATTGGATCTGTTGAAAACATTCTTCATTTTTCACTATAAATTTGTAGCATGTCCCTTTTATTCTTGTTACAATTCAATCTCTCTTTAAATTTCCACCTAATTATACATTTAGCGTACCTTTTCCATTAGAGCCTTTAACATACTACCACTAATTATTTTAAATATACTTTCAAATAGTTGCCAATCTGGGTTAATTCTGTGTCACTTGCTTTGTTTATTAACAGTTGATTGCTTTTTCCTCATATGTTCGTTGCTTTTTCTCGTATTTATGTTTTGTCTGATAATTTTTGATCAAATACTGGACATTGCGGTCATATGGTAGAGATTGAAGAAAACAGTGTTTATGTCTGGAAATACTTTCTACTGCTAGGCATTCATGACGGGGTTGAACCAATCTCCTCAGAAGTTAAATTGGTTTGGGTTTTAATTATTGTTCTGTTTATTACTTCCCACTTGGGCCTGTGATTCCCCCATCTATATCGTGGGTAAAAGTGTCTCCGACTCCTTGCTCTGCCCCAGTTTTTCTCATGAGAACCTGGTGGAGGTCTGTGGAGAGAAATCTGCCAAAGGCGGTGTGGACCCCACTCCCTCTTCCTGCTTCCATGGGTCTGTACTTTCACGCGATCACCACTACCAATTCCTGAACACATTCACCATCCCCGCAATCCCATACATTTTAGTAGTCAGTCTGAATTTCTCCTTTTCCTCATCCCCTAATAGTAGCTAACACAGTACCTGCCTCTGGGAAAAATTACCTACTCTCTGAGCATTTCAGATCAATGGGATCCCACGGTATGTGGCTTTTTATATATGACTTCTCTTCCCTAGAATAATATTTTCCAGATCCCTTCACATTGTACCCCATAACAGTACCCCGGTCTTCATAAGGCTGAATAAGATTGTGGCATGGATATACCACACTTTGTGTAACTCATTCATCAGCTAACAGACGTTTGGGGTTGCCATGTTTTGAGTGTGTCCCCCAAGGGGCATGTGTGGGAAACTTAATGCTTAATACAAGTGTTGGGAGGGCGGAGCCTAATGGGAGGTATTTAGGTCACAAGTGCTCCGTTCACTTGAATGAATTAGACAACTATAGAAGGTCTTCAAGATGTGAGTCCCCCCTCCCACCTCTCTCACACTCTTGCCTTTCTTTCATGTAATGATACAGCAAGATGGCTCTCACCAGATGCCAGGCAGATGTTGAACAGATGCTGGCACCATGCTCTTGGACTCCTCAGCCTCTAGAGCTCTGAGCCAAATAAATTTCTGTTCATTATAAATTACCCAGTCTGTGGTATCCTGTTACAAAAACAAAATGGACTAAGATAGCATGGTTTTTACTTTTGGGCTATTTATGAATAATTTTGCTACAAACATTCATGCACAAGTTTTCGTATGAATATATATTTCAGTTCTCTTGAGTACATACCTAATGGAACTGCTGGGTCATGGTGCCTTTCTATGTTTAGCTTTCTGAGGACTTGCCAAAGTGCTTTTCCCAGAGGCGGCCCCGTTTCACATTCCTACAGCAATGCATGATGGTTTGAGCGTCTCTGCACCTTAAGAGCATTAGCTGTTATCTATCTTCTTGAGTAGACTCATCACAGTTGTTGTGAAGCAGGGTTTCTTTGTGGTTTTGATTTGCATTTCCCCGCTGAGTAGCAGTGTGCAGCCTCTTCTCATGGGCCTATTGGCCTGTGTATATCTCATTTGAAGAGTGTTTATTCACATTGTTTACCCATTTAAACACTGGATAATTTGTTGTCTTATTCAGTCTTATTCAGTAGTAAGAGTCTGTTATGTATTCTGGATGCTTGACTTATGAAATATATAATTTGCAAGTATTTCTTCCTTGTGGGGGTTGTCTTTCAGCTTTCTCAGTACTGTCTTTGATGCATCAAAGTTTTTCATTGTTGTGAAGTCCAATTTACCTTTCTGTTTGGGTGTCTGGGCTGTCATCATCATTTCTGAGAAGCCATTACTGAATCCAAGGTCCTGCAGGTTCATCTCTCTCTGTCTCCTGCTGGCAGGTTAAGGGTTTTGCTCTCACATTTGTGCCTTGATGCATTTTAAATTGTGGGGTGGGCGAAGCTACCTCCAGGGAGGTGAACGACCTCTCTTATGGGAGGAGGGACCCTGTCCTAATACCATTTGTTAAACAGGCTGTTCTTTCCCCATGGAATAATATTAGCATCATTGTAAAGATCTATTGATCATGGGTCCGAGCTAGGACCTTGGACCCTGTATTGTCCTCGAACCGTTTGGCCAACACTTTGCCTCGTGTGTGTGGGTTTATCCCTGGGCTATGCTCTGTTCCATACATCTACATGTCTGGTTTTAACAAGTATTAAAAAAAATTACTTGTTTTTAAAAAATCACGTTCCTTTTCCAGCATAAGCTGAAGATGTAATTCACATTTCCAGTTTAAAAAATGTATAAATTTTTTAAATCTATGAGATGGTCGGTATGTACCGTTTTCGTTATGCTGCATCCATATCGGGATACTGCTTTCACCGCTCGTTCTATTTTTACCACATACTTAATTATCATTGTAAATATTTTTTACTACTTCTTAAATCCATGACTTATTAAAAATACATTTTGATCAGGAAATCCTGCCATCTGGAACAGTGCAGATGAACAAAAGAACATGATACTAAGGGAAATGAGCCAGGCAGAGACAGACAAAGATCGCATGATCTCACTTCCATGTGGAACCTCAAAAGTAGGACTTGCAGATCTAGGGAGTGCAGTGGTTTTGTGTGTTTTCTGGTCACACCAGAGGCTGGGGTAGGGCTGAGGAAGGAAAAGAGAGAGAGAGAGATGAGACAAAGGATATAAAATTAGAATTAAGAAGAGTAAGTTCTTGCATCCCATGGCACAAGGCAATTATACTTAATGAAAACATATCCTAGATTTCAAAAGAGCTGTGACAGAAGGTCATAAACGTTCTCACCCTAAATGATAAATACTTGAAGTGATGGACATGCCAAGTACTCTGATTTTATCGTTCTGTGGTAGATACATGTACTAAAACATTATATTTTACCCCATAAAATGTAACAATTACTGTTTGTCAATGAAAAATGAAAGAAAATCTTAAAAAACTAAAACAAATTTTAGAACACACAAAAAGAAAAGAAACTGACCATAAATGTATGAGTTTATGTCTATACTCTGAATTCTATGCCATTGATCTACATACAAATGGTGATTGAAAAGTACTACGAATGTTTAAATCTAAAAAACATTATTACTTTAAAAGACACATTGCCAAGAATGATGGAAAGGCTGGGTGTGGTGGTGCACACCTATAATCCCAGCACTCTGGAGGCTGAGCAGGAGGATCATTGCAAGTTCGAGATCAGCCTGGGCTACAAAGTGAGCTCAAGGCCAGGCTGAACTGCACAGTGAGACCCTGTCTCAAAAAGACCAGGAAAAAAAAAAAAAAAGAATGATGGAAAAGTGCACTTGAAGAGAGGGGGAGTATTCTGAGCATACCATGGGGCTAATGGCAATGTGTCTTTTACTGTACTGAATGTAAAAATTTTAAGTCTCACTGTATTTTATGATCACCTGAGTTGATTAATCATTTGTGGTAATTCCTGCCAAATAAAAACATCACTGTATGTCCTCATCCACCTTATTTACTGGATCTGGCAGCATGTGACCCCTGGCTCTTCCTCAAGGTCAAGATGGCCATGAAAGGTAAAAATTTTGAATTGACTGAGGACATTTGAGGCAGCCAGGACAGCACAGCTGAAGACACTCACAAAAGAGGATGTCCAGAGCTGCTGTAGAAAGCGGTGAGAGCCGTGGGATAAGTACGCTCAAAAGTGCCGGGCAACATTGTGAGGGGCACGCACGGTGGTGTGTCTTTTACTGCAACACATTTTGAAACATTTAAACAGCATGCTTTTTGATCATTTCTCTGCATATTGACAGTATCACAGAGTTTTCAGTGCTGCAGCTTTGTAGTAAGTATTACAACTGAGAGTGTAAAGCCTTTCATTTTGTTTTCCTTTTTCAACATTACTTTGGCCTTTTGAGATTCCCTGAATTTCCATTTGAATTTTAGAACCAGCTAGTCCAACATCAGAAAGGAAGTTGGGCGCCCGGCGTGGTGGCACATGCCTGTAATCCCAGAACTCGGGAGGCTGAGGCAGGAGGATGGTTGCTAGTTGGAGACCAGCCTGAGCTACAAAGTGACCTCAAGGCCAGCCTGAACCGCAGTGAGACCCTGTCTCAAAAAGACAAAAAAAAAAGGAAGTTGGAATTTAGATAAGCATTGTGATTGATGTGGAGAGCAGGCTGGTGCATGTCATCAGCTGATAACATAGTCCCTTCCTCTCTATGAATAAGGGATGTTTTCTTTTTCATTTAAATCTTCAAAATTTCTTTCAACAATGTTTTGAAACTTGCAGTAAAGTTTTGCACTTTTTTGTTAAAATTTATACGTATGTATTTTATTCTTTTCATTGCTATTTTAAGTGGAATTTTATTTTTTGTTTTTATTTTTATTTTTGGTACCAGGAATTGAACTCAGGACCTTGCACTTACTAGCTGGGCACTTGTGCCACTGAGCTATATCCCTGGCCCTTAAATGGAATTTTAATAATTAAATTTGAAGTTGTTCATTGCTGATATATAGAATATCAATTTGTTTTTGCATATGGATTTTGTTTCCTGCCAGTTCTTTTGTTTCCTGTTATATTCTGATATAATGTCATCTGGAAGTAGAAGTAACTTTATTTTTCCAGTATGGATGCCTTGATATATATATATATATATATATATATATATATATATATACACACACACACACACACACACACACACACATACACACACACACATATATGTTATTTTATTTTATTTTATTTTATTTTATAATTTTATTTTATTTTATTTTTCTTCTTACCTGATTGCCTTGGCTACAGTCTCCAGTACAATAGTGAAGAGAAATGGTGAGACTGGATATTCTTGTTTTGTTCACTGGGAAAAACAACTGGAAAAAATCCATTACATATAGAGATTGACCTAGTAATCAAAAAATTTCCAAGAAACAAAAATCCAAGATGAGATAGCTACACAGATAGATTCTATCCAGCACTTCTTTTATTTCTGTAAAGTCTGTATTAATCTCCTTCTTTTCTTACCTAATTTCAGTATATGTAGTATTTGCTCCTTTTTTTTTTTCTTTAATCAGTGCAATTAGAGCTTTGTCAATTTTGTTGATCTTTCTGAAGAACCAACTTTTGGTTTTATTGATTTTTCTCTAGTTTTTTGTTTTGTTTTGTTTTTGTCTTTTTGAGACAGGGTCTCCCTATGCAGTTCAGGCTGGCCTTGAGCTCACTTTGTAGCCCAGGCTGGTCTCAAACTTGCAATGACCCTCCTGCCTCAGCCTCCCTAGTGCTAGGATTATAGGTGTGCACCACCGCACATGGCTGTTCTAATATTTTTCTAGCTGCTTTTTCATCTATGTCCACTTTAATCTTTATTATTTTCTTCTTTCTACACCCTTTGAACTAATTTGGCTCTTTTTTCTAGTTTCTTAAAGTAGAATATTAGGGCTATATGTTTGAGATATTCTTTCTTTGATTTAGGTTTTTACAGTTACAAGTTTCACTCTGGGTTCTATTTTCACATGACCTCATAAAATTTGGGCTGTGGTGTTTTTGTTTTCATTCATCTCAAGATAGTTTCTAATTTGCCTTGTGATGTCTTCTTTTAGGATGGTTATTTAAGAGTATGTGTTGAATTTCCACATACTTGTAAACTTGACAAACATCCTTCTGTTATTAATTTCTAATTTCATTCCATTGTTGTCACAAAACATAGTCTGTGTGAGTTCAGTATTTTTTAAATTTGCTGAGATGTGTTTTTGGGCCTTCCAAAGCATTGACACTGGGGAGTGGAGTTGCATCTGAGAATACGTACCCTGCTGGTGTTAGGTAGCATTTTCTGACGCTGTTGGTGTGATCGAGATTATACGTGTTCTAGTTTTCACTGATCATGTGACTAGTTGTTCTCTTCAAGACTGGAAAAGGTTATGGAAGTGTCTGAGCGTCCTTGGGTTGTTTTCTCTCCATTAGTGCTCCTCAAAATCCTCCCTCTTGCTTTGAACACTTTTCCCATAGTTCCTGCCAGTTTCTGAAGCAGCTCTGGCAGTGGTCTTTCGTGAGTGTCTTCAGTCCCCACTGCTGTGGCTGCCTTCATGTCCTGAATCAATTCAAAATATTTCACTTTCATGGTGATTCTGACTGCAGGGAAGAGTCAGAAGTCATACAGTGCCAGACCCAGTGAATAAGGTAGGTCAGGCTGTATGGTTATGTTTTTATTTGACAGATATTGCCATAAGCGTTTTATGCCTGGTGTTCTCAATTCCTTCATGGGGGTTTGAATTACAGTGTTACTTCATCGTGGCCTGAAGGAGTCCCCTTAATATTTGTTGGAGGATGAGTCACTAACAAGGAACTCTGTCATGTTTTTAAAAATTTCTTCTTCATTTTTGAAAGACTTGTTTTAATCCTACAGCATTTTATCATCTATAACATTGATTTCGTTTTCTTTCAACTCTTCAAATATCTCATCCCACTCCCTCTGGCCTCCGCAGTCTCTTACAAGAAATCCGCCTTTCCTCTGATTAAGGGTGCCTCATACGTAGCAGTGGCTACTCTCTCTTTGTTTTTAAGGCTTTCTCTTATCTTCTGACAGTTTAATGAGTATCTGTCTCTGAGTATGCATCACTTTGGATTGATCCTAGTTGGAGTTTATTGGACTTCTTGGCTATATAGATTTTGCCTTCACCCAATTTGACAATTTGGGGCATTACCTATTAAAATGTTATTTTCTCCCCTTCTTCTGAGATGCTTATCATGCAGGTATTGGTTTGCTCTATGGCAGTGATTCCCAATCTTTTTGACATCAGGGATTGAGTTCATGGAAGACAATTTTTTCATGGGTTGAGGAGAGTGGATGATGGTTTCAGGGTGATTCAAAGGAGCACTTGACCCAGACCCCTCACCTGTGCAGATCACTGTGGGATCTTCACTCCTTTGAGACTCAAATCCCCAGGTGATTTGACAGGAGGACGGGGAGCAGCTATAAACACAGATGAAGCTTCACTAGCTTACCACCACTTACCTCCTCCTGTGCCATCAGGTCCTACAGGCCAAGAGATCATGAACTAAAACTTTAGAAACCATGAGCCAAAATAAATCATTGTCCTTGAAGTTATTTCAGTACTTTGTGACGGCAATGAAAGCTGACTGACACACAGCTGCTTATAGATGTTCTCTATTTGGTGAGGTACTAGGCCCTGCTTTCCTTTGGTTCTATAGACATGGTTTCCACTAGCTCTTTGAACATATTTAAGATAGCTGATTGATTGATTGATTGGTCTTTTTGAGACAGAGTCTCACTATACAGTTCAGGCTGGCCTTGAGCTCACTTTGTAGCCCGGGCTGGTCTCAAACTCACAATGATCCTCCTGCCTTAGCCTCCAGATTGCTGGGATTACAGGCGTGCACCACCACACCTGGCAAGATAGCTGATTTAAAGTCTATCTAGGAAATCCAGTGTCTGAATGTCCTCAGAAAACATGTCTATTGCTTGTCCCCCTCCCCAATATAAGGGCTATGTTTTTCTGTTCCTTTAATTGCCTCATAATTTTTTGTTGAAAACTAGACATTTTAAATATGATGACAAACAACCCTAGAAACCACATTCTCTCCTCATCCCCAAGCTTTGTCACTGTTTTGCTTACCATCATCATTGTTGTCTGTTTGCCCAGTGACTTTTCTGAATGAATTCTATACATTCTGTATTCTTTGTCATGCATGGCCACTAAATCTCTGTTCCTTTAGTTTGAATGGCCAACTGTGACTGTACAGAGATATCTTCGAGCCTTTCTGGAATTAAAAGATCTCCCAAGATGAGAATGGTTGGGCCAGGTGTGGTGGCATATACCTGTAATCCCAGCACTCAGGAGGCTGAGGCAGGAGGATCTTTGTGAGTTCGAGACCAGCCTGTGCTGCAAAGTGAGCTCAAGGCCAGCCTGAACCGCATAGCGAGACCCTGTCTCAAAACGACAAAAGAAAAAAAGAAAAGAGAGTGGTGGTGCATGCCTGTAATCCCAGTGCTCTGGGTGGCTGAGGCAGGAGGATGGCAAATTCAAGCCCAACCTGGGCAATTTACCAATTTTCCAAGATTGTCTCAACATTAAAGATGAAAACATGACTGAAAATGTAGCCCAGTGAAAAGACCCTGGGTTCAGTCCCCAGTATGAAAAGAATCTCAAAAGTTTCCCAGTCTTTGCCGAGGGGCCCCGTGTGCATATTGGGTGCGCTCTTGCCAACCAGCCCAGCAGTTAGTAAGTCAGCATTATCTCCACTTCCAGCTCGTGCACAGCCTCCAGGTGAGCCAGAGGTGGGAGTTTAGGGGCTTCTCAGGTCTTCCCTGAGCATGCCTCGTGCACGCATCGTGCCTCTGGCACTTACAGGAGTACGTCAGAGCTTGCAAGCCCCCTTGGGCACCTCATTCCCAGCCCTTTTGATCAAGCTTTTTGGTAGACTGTTACTTGCAGGCAGCATTGACTAAAACCTTTGCTTCCAAGTGCTTTTGATAAATGCAGCATCTCTTCGCCTGGGTAGTGGCTCTAGCATCCGGCCACTGCTAAGTTAGACAAAAATAACAGTGAGGGTTCTGAGCTGGTCTTACAGGGAATCACCAGCTGGCCAATGCAACAAATTCCACTTCTCAGTGAACAGGGCCCCCTCGGCTCCTGCAGCACTGGGCGTGTAGCTGCTGTTTTCAAAATTGCCACTGCTGTGAACGGAAGAGGACAGGACCGAGGGGCCTAAAACAGGAAAAAGCTTGCTGTTCCTGCTAACAATGAGCTGCTTTTCTAAGCAAGTGCTTTTGAGCTGCTACAAACCTTTGGTTAATTCCCTGTGTTGAAAAAAAAAAAAGCTTCTGACAGTTTTGCTTTTTTTTTTAAAGAGAAAGGTGGAATTTTGGAGTTCTTTCCCCTGCCACATTTGACTGACGTCACTCTCCAGGTAACAGTGTTTCTGAGAGCGCGTCGTGTGTAGATCAGGGACTGGCTCCTTCCTGTTGGGGAGCAGCACTGCATTGTGAGGATGTACCTCGCTGTTTCACTCATGGTTCTGTTTTGTTTTGTTGCTTTATTGAGACAGGGTCCCACTATGTAGTTCAGGATGGCCTTAAACTCACTACGTAGCGCAGGCTGGCCTTGAACTTGTAGGTATCCTCCTGCCTCAGCCTTCCAAATGCTGGGATTACAGGCATGAGCCACCAGGCCTGGCTTATGCACACTTTAACAGACATTGCATTCTGGCCTGTTCAAACCATGGCAATAAACTAGCTACATTTATTTGCATACAAAGCTCTGACTAGCTGTATGCTTTCATTTCTCTTGGATACCTAGGACGATCATACGGGAATCAATTGCTTAAATCAGTAAGCAACTGCTCAATTGTTTTCCAAGGTGGCTGGGCTATGTATCTGTCCAACAGTGCATGAGGTTTCTAGTTGTGCCATATCACGTCAAATCATCATTGTGGACAAATTCAAAATTTAACTATTTTAACAGGCGTGTGGTGATAGTGCACTGTGGTTTTAATATTTATTTATCTAAAGACTAATGACATGGATCATGTTTCACATGCTTTCTTGTAGTTTATATACCTTTTGGGAGTTCAAGTATATCATCTGAGGAATTAGGTTGATGTCCTCCGTATTACTGAATTGTAAAAGTTCACTATCACATATAGATGTTGTGAAGAGCTTTTCCTCCCTGCCTGCAGCTTTATCTTCTCCTTTTCTAAGCAGCATCTTTTGAATATTACAGCTTTGGGCTGGAGATGTAGCTCAGTGGCAGAGGGCTTGCCTAGTATGTGCAAGACCTGGGGTTCAATTCCTGGTTCCAAAAAATTTAATTGTCAAAAATTATATATTGCTACAGTCTTGGTGGCACATACCTGTAATTCCAGCACTTGCAAGGCTGAGGCAGAACGATTACCCTGAATTCAAGATCAACCTAAGCTACATAGTGAGTTCAAGGCCAGCCTGAACTACATAGTGAGACTCTCTCTCAAAAAAAAAACAACAAAAAAGAAAGAAAAGTATAGCTTTAAAGTTATAACTTTATTGAAAAATAATTGAAATATAATAAACTACACATTTAAACTGTATAATTCTACAAGGGTTGACATATGAGTACATCCCCATAATCAAGATCCTGAGCATACGCATTATACCCCAAAGCTTCCAATTAATAATTCTTTATTAAGCATTGATGCTGTTCCTTCTCAACGACCTCCCCTAGGGATAACTGGTCTAGTTTATTTATTTATTTATTTATTAAACTGGTCTACTTTAATCCATGTGAATCACTTGCATTTTCTAATGTACTGCTGGCCAGTAGAAATATGCTAACAGTTACATATGTGATTTTGTTTTATTGTTCATCTTTTTTTTTGAGGCAGGGTTTCACTATGCCATTCAGGCTGGCCTGGAACTCACTTTGTAGCTCAGGCTGGCCTCGAACTTACACCTATCCTCCTGCCTCAGCCTCCTGAGTGCTGGGATTACAGGTGTGCACCACCACACCTGGCTACATGTGTGATTTTAAACTTTCAGTAGGTACAGTAAGCAGTAAAATGAAATCAACATTTATAACCTATTAAACCTGTCATATATCCAGAATATTATTCCATCATATAATCAGCATGAATATTTATACATGAGATATTTTTACCTTTTTTTTTTAATGTTCCTGCTCTTCAAAGTCAAGTGTACTGTTTATGATTAAAACGTGCCTCAACTCAAAAATTACATGGTCATCAGAGATATCTTATGCACTTTAGATTTTAGGAGATTCAGATTGAATCAGTGCACTGACATTTCCAACTTTAAGCTTTTCTGATGACTGAACTGAATACCAAGCAAGTATTTTTCTTCAGTACGCTCATACGTAGCAATATGATTAGTTATCTTTTAGAGAAGAATGCATTTGACTTCGAAGCAATCAGTTTCAGACCACTTTTGTCCAAGTTAAATTCATTCATTCATTCTTGTGCCAGCTTAGTAATATCAACATTAAATTTTAAGAGGCATCCCATAAATTGAAAACCAACCTTATCAATACCAACAAAGGATTCTTCAAAATTTTCTTGTGAGCCTTGCAGCAAACCTACTCTGTTGGCTATAATTAAAGTCTTCTGCACATTAATTCATGTTAGAAAAATGTGTAAAGTAATAAGTATTAGATCATGAAATGCTTCGGTTTCAATATAAATGTTCAAACCTGAATAACCAGGACATAAGTAGGTTTAGCCTTTCCTTGGGACAAAGTGTGATATCAATGAGCAAACCTAAATCGTTTTGCCATTTTTGTGTGACCACGAGCAGGGCTGAGGAGTCAAGGCACAGGGCGCGCTGTAAAAATCTCCTACGATTCCGCCGCCCAGAAGTGCCAACGAACACAGATCTTTCACCATCTTCTTCATCTCTTTTATATATAAACTAATTTATTTTCCTATTAGGTGGAAAGTTTTCTTTCACAGATGTGAACGATTTTTTAAAAAATTTCCTGAGCAATTTTTTGAGGCTACTAGGGGGCTCTGGGGGGGTTTATTTAAAAGTCTTTTGTGATAAAATATGCCAAAGGTATGACTGAGTGGATGAATAACTGAATGTCTCATCTACAGCAAACAACAATGTATTTACCATTTGTGGATGCTGAGTTCACTGATCTCTGATATCCTTAGGTTGTATATTCTATGGACAAATTTTTAGGGGCTTACTTGAAAACCTTCCGTTTTTGGTGTCTTCGATGGCCTTTTCTTCAGAATTTTCTAACAAAATTTCCATCACTAAAATGTTTGTTTCTTCTATTGTTTCACTGCATGAAAATAACTTTGCTGTTTTCTATCAGAACTCAAGCTATTTTATAATTGGCCCAAGGTACAAGCGCAGACCCTTGTACAAATTGTTTATAGAGGTTTCAAAAATTGTGATTTTAACTGACGGATCTGTCATTTCTATTTCAACTATTGAGAAGAAAACTTCTATTAAATGTACTATGCATTGGCCAGAAATGTCTCCTAATATTAGCCGGCTTATTATTTGAAAGTATTTTACACAAAACAGATTGTGATTTGTTTTGCTTTTCTCTACCGCAGCCCTGCTGTGAGTCTTTGTGGAATTTGCAATATATGTTCTCATAATCTCCTTCTCTCTTTTCCATTCCATCACGGCCACGGCTGCTGTATCTCCACCTGATTCATTATAGTACACTGTGGTGTAAAAGTTAAAAATGTATCGGCTTCCCTTTTAAACTGAGAAAAAAATGAATTACATCATAATGAAAATAAGAATATTTCAATTTTCTGGCCAGTTACAACTCACACGTCACTATCTATACAAAAATATTCCAATATACTGTATACTATAGTACATACAAACAGATCATTCCAACGGAGTCAGTTCACTGACATCATCTATTGTGTCATGTAGGTGGCTCTTCTGTGGGATAGAGGATTCAACCCAGGGCCTTTGTACTGAGCCTTTTTAGTTGTTTATTTGGAGGCATTCTCACTGAGTTGCCCTGGTGGGGCTAGAGTTTTCTATTCTCTTACCTCAGCCTCCTCAGCATGGGAATTACAGGTGTGCACCATCCTATCTGGCTTACAGATGGTTCTTGACCTACAGTGGTTCAACTTAATGATTTTTCAACTTCATCCTGGCAGAAAATGCAGTAAAGAGTGGCCCTGAATCAAGGCCAGCAGTTTTCTGTAGCTGTTGGTTTCAAGCAGGAGCCTAAAGTGGTATCTTTCTAAGGTCTGTTGGCCATTTCAGAACTTTAGAAATGTAATGGTCAATTCACTAGAAAGTAACAAATAACTAAATAAATTTTATGAGAGAGCTTCAAGATGGCGACCGGGTAGGCAGCAGAGAGAACCTCCCGGAGGAATGCCACTCAGACAAAGGACAGAAGAGAAAGAGGTGAGTATCCTGAATTCAGGAAGGATCTGAAATGGGAATTGAAGCCCTCGGAAAGACTGAGCAAAACCTCTGCTGGAGGAAAGGATTGGAGATTGGCCATGGTGCATTTGGAGGGAGGGGAGAAGGAGGAAGTCACTGCTCCAAGCACACCCATGGCCTGCGCCCTCGTTCCGGCATTCGCAGCCTCAGCTTCAGAGGCCCACGCTTACAGAAGCCTCCCGACTCGGCCAGGGGAGAGCAGAGTTCTGAGCAGTTGTCAAACCCAGTGTGAGAATGAGGGGTTGCAACAGCCACTGGGGCAGAGTCCCCACCCTGCGGCAACCTTCCTAATCAGTGCCTGGAGAGAATCAATGCAACTAGTACACAGCCCACTACGCCCAGTTCTGCACCTGCCTCGAGATGGTGAGCCCCTGCCTCTCTGCTGGGTGAGCCGCTACCGGCGGAGAGCAGTGGGGAACCTTGGCGGCCAGCTGTGGCAGCTCCCAGGGATCCGGCCGAGGAGCGGATGGGGGCTCCAGCACTGCAATGGGAGGGAGATGCAGATGGAGGTGGATCACGTGGCTCCACGCCCTTCTCGCTCCAACATCAGGCAGGAAGCACGAGCTGGGTTGCTGGGACTCAGCTCCCACCCTGAACTCTCCCTGGGAGCATCTTGAGTCTCCGCGGCTTGAGCAAGCACCGCCTGTTCCTGGCAATAATGGGATGAATCCACGGTCTTCAGGACTCACCCCAAACTATTAATGTGAGCACCAAGAGGGTCTCCTTACAGCTTGCACATATGAACCTTGCATGAACCCATAGCAACAAATTAGATGAAAAGCAGCAGACCGGGAGTCCAAATAACAACAACATGCTCTATACAGCAGACCCGAGAAAATCCTCCAACTCTATTCTAGAACTAATCTTTAAACTCAGTTCACACCCTGAACTAACACAGTGAGAATGGGCCGGGGAGATTTCAAGCCCTCATACCAAGCATCGTAAGTTCGTCCAATGCCCAGCTGCAAGGGGTGGGGAATGGTAATACTGGAGATCAGGAGGAGGGAGGAGGAGAAGAAAGGGCCTCCGGCATTGAGGCAACGGGACAGAGCCAAATGGGTCACTGAGGCCACCCCGATGGGGATGCATGCCCCATAGATGCTCCACTGTGGGCCCCATGGTGGCTCCGCTGAGGGCCCTGCTGAGGGCGCCCCATGGACTGGACCTGCCCCCACCCATAGCACAGCAACGGGGCAGAGCGAGGCGGTCTGCTGTGAGCATGGGTGCTTTTCCACCTCCGACCATGGCAGTTTGTATACACCCATGTGTGCTATAGTATGGTCTGAAGTAGCTATATCTCTTCCCAAGGTGAGAGTCCAGGGGTATAGATAAACCCAGGAATACAGTTATTATCACAGGGAAGATGACTGATTGAGTGGTAGGGCAATGGAGATGAGGGAGGAGAAAATTGAATGATCAAATGGGCCATCATCTGTGTAACTGAGTAACATGTGAAGGTAACATTATGTAGGACAGCATCCAGAGCTAATTCCCTTCTATGTTCTCTAT